>JBBPQP010001021.1:0-14055 GCA_038092555.1 Boletus subgraveolens | reverse complement strand
AAATCGCTCCCCGGGAGAGCCAAGGAGGCTTTGCATGTATAAAATCGACGATGTGTACTCTCATCAACTTTTCACAACGTGATTTTTTTTCTTCCCTTGGGGACGATGACTGCAGCATCCTCTGATCCCATGTCCAATGGGGTCGTATTCCAAAACTCGGCTTACATCGGGATGAATATATTGAACATTCTATATGGTGAGTTTCGTAGCGTGTATCATGAGATGTATGCAGACTTACCAGTCCGCTTGGGCAGGCATCGAGTTACTCCTCTACTTCAAGACCATACATATTCTATTGACCGACAGAGGAGCGCGTACGAAAGCCAACTTATTTTACGCGCTCATCAGCACCGCGATGGTGTTCTTGATCACAGTTTGGGTAGCCACCGAGGCGATATTCGGCGAACAAATGTGGCTACTGAATGCCAACTATCCAGGGGGTCCTAACGCGTACTGGCAAAAGCACATTTCGACTTGGTACATGAATTGGGGGATGACGGCGGTTATCATGCTGCAACTCTTGACGGACGCCCTCATGGTAAAGACATGCACGCGTACGTCACAATGTGTATTCTCACTCGGTTGGTTTTAGATCTACCGCTGTTGGATCATATGGAATAGCTATCGCATCATCATCATACCCGCCGTTTTGTGGCTGGCTACCCTCAGTGAGCATCACCCTACACTACTCCTTCGTGGTCGCCTCATTCGATGTTCACCCAGCCTTGGGATTGTCGGTCGACGTGATGATCTGTTTACCAGGGGGCAACTTTTTTGCCGGTGTCACCGCTGAACTCGGTCTCGCATATTACACCGTCTCGATGTTCCTGCACACAACCTTGACGTGCATGATATGTTACCGTATAATGCGACACGCCTGGAGGATCCAGGAACATGTCGGGCACGAACACGCGTCTTTGTATTTCACGATCATCACAATCATCATCGAATCCGTGCTTCCATACACGCTCTCTGGCATCGCCTGGTTGGTGTTGTTGGGGATAGGCAGTCCGGTGTCGGCGGCGTTCATGTCAGTGTATCTGCCGATGATGGTATGTGGTATCCGCCTCGTCTACAGCCGACGGCGGCTAGAAAAGCTAAACGCGGCACTTCGCAGTGCATATCACCACAGATGCTGATCCTCCGAGTGATCGTGGGGAGAGCGTTGGACAAGGATACGTTCAAGCAACCAGCGTCGACGATCAAGTTCAGTCCTGAAACCATGACGGGGTCACAACCATTCGACAGCGGTGCGGCGAGAGTGCATTTGCAGGCATTGTCGAACGTATATCTTCCGGACGGACACGCCAAGGTGTGATCGTCACAAGTACAAGCTAGACTCGATGTGATGTGTATGGTAGAATATGACCAATGGACGCATACCCTGACGGACCACTGCGGTCCGTTCGCTCGCTCGCTCGCCAGTGGCCGGCCTCTCAATCCTCTAAAACTCAGGGGAGCTAAATTATAGATACGTAAAACTAGATAGTCTATCGTTATAGGTAAAATTTGATTATTAGCGCCACCACAAATGCCACTTGCCGAGTGTGATGATATCCATGGATATCAGATGGCGAACCGCCGACCAAACCCTGAGCCAGATCACCAGGAACACAATCGATGAAAGAGCATAAGCGGAACCAACCCAGGTGAACTGAGACGTGTGCAAATTCTAAGCCTAGCCTGGATGGTGCCGTGTTTGGTTTGGACAGCCTTATCATCATTCTTCGGCGCTCAGGTCCCGGGAAGATCGCTGGAAGTTGGGATGAGCGTGCGGGGCCGCGGGGTATGATGGAGCAGCGAACGCAGTAAACTAAAGTTCTGTTGAATGCTTCAACACCGTGAGCAGGGGATGCAGGCCTTCCGTGTCTCCGTTTGATTCGTTGGATCTCTAGATTCTGCCGTGGTCTTGTGACTTGTGGGGTGCGAAACAACACATTGCCACGATGAATGGTTCCAAGTCGTTCTTCCCCTCTCGTGTCAATCGCAACTTCGGTCCACAGTTTAAGGTCGGTCCTCCTAGTAAATTCCCAAGGTACCGAATGGAACTAACCGCAAGCTGCTAAAGATGGCGATAAGGTTGCAACTAAGACCTAAAAAGTTTTCTCGCATATAAGCTTCGCGATGAAGTAACTCCTTACAAGTCGAGTGCCACGCAGGCCATACGAAAATGTTGTTCGGAATGTCATTGACTGGTAAAAGACGAGTGGGAAGGGCAACTGAGCGCCGAGCTTATCGCCACACCGGTAGCCTTTTCAGCATCACAAAAGAAATAGGAAAGATCAATTTGAGGATAGTTTGTTTGAACCCCAAGTCGTAAAGCATCCGCCACCAGAAAGGCGATGCTGTAAGTGATATGGTAACACTGGGAATAGGGTATACTTTACAAGGGCATCCTCGTAATCGTGTTCAAATGATCCATTTGCAGTTTATCTGGACCACACATTAATCAAACAGACAAATACAATACAGCAAGAGGAGTCACAGGGCCGACCCATATCAAACTTTTACTCTGAATACTTACTTACAGCATCGTGGCATTGGAGGCGGTAGAGATCTTCTTCTTGGGGATAAGTCAGCAAATCTAACTCACGGTATATTTGTAACACAATGCAATCAATATCGACAGCAGAGATGTATTGCTATCGCACGACATCCCCATCAGCCTTCGGATATCACACCGCCTTTTTGATGCGTCTGCAACACACCATGATATGGTCACTCAAATGAGTGCTCACCAAGGCTCCCACTCGGGTACTGCATGGGGAAGAGGATTTCAGGAAGTTGGATGAAGATGCATACAGGTAAGACGCAGTGCGAGAGTGTGGATGGATGAGATTGAGGTATCTGGTTAAGGTGGGAGGTGGTGGGGATCATACGAACAGGGGTCTCAGAGGCATCGGCGGTGTCGGATATCTCCGAAGCTCCGACTCGGCACAGCTCTCGGATCAATACCTAACCTCATAACGGACCCCCATTTGGGAAAAACACCAAGAAATAATTGCTAAGGTTGCGTTTACACCAAGTCCGATTACTATGTACAGCCTGTCAGGCACATGTTGGGGTTCGCGTAAACAAGCTTTTTTGTATTTTCGTTCCTAGGATCTTCTTTGCGCAGTCTGTCTGCAGGTTTTTTTTTCCTGAGGGTGCAGGGAGCGCATTGCAGGTATGGGTTCAGTGCGTCTCGCGAGCGTGTCCGAGCTTGTACGTGGCTACTAACGTCTTTTTTTCTGGCTCCTCCCGAACCCGGCATCCAGACTTCCCTAAATGACACTCTCCACCCTTAAGGTCTCGTAGATTGCCATAAGTAATGTCATCACGCTCCCTAGCGTGTGCGGACAATTTAAGATCGTTCCACAGGAAAGCCAAGGAGGCTTCGTGTGATATAAAATTAACGAGGTGTATTCTCATCGACTCTTCACCAGCTGTTTTTTTTTTCTCCCCACATCCTCGAAAAGCTCTGATACTATGTCCAATGGGGACGTATTCCAAAACTCGGTTTACATCGGGATGAACATAGAGAACATACTGTATGGTAAGTCTCGATCGTGACGCGTATCATGAGATCCATGCAGACTTACCGGTTTGTTCGGACAGGCATCGAGTTGCTCCTCTACTTTAAGACCATATATATCCTGCTGACCAACAAAGGAGCGCGGAAGAAGTCCCACTTATTTTACGCGCTCTTCAGCAGCATGATGGTGTTTTTGATCACGATTTGGGTAGCCTCCCAAGCGGTATTCGGCGAATACATGTGGTTGCTGCAGTCTGACTACCCAGGGGGTCCTAACGCGTACTGGCAGGAGAACGCTTCGAATTGGTACATGGATTGGGGGACGACGGCGGTCATCATGCTGCAGCTCATGACGGATGCCCTTATGGTAAAGACATGCACGAGTACATCAGAACGTATACTCACTATGCTCACTCGGTTGGTTTCAGATCTACCGCTGTTGGATCATATGGAATAGCTATCACGTCATTGTCATACCCATCATTTTGTGGTTGGCTACCCTCGGTGAGCATCACCTACACTACTCCCTCGTGGTCGCCTAATTCCATGTTCACCTAGCCTTGGGACTGTTGGTCGACTCGATCACCTGTTCACCAGGGGGCGACTTTTTCACTGGTGTCGCTGCCAAACTAGGTCTTGCGTATTACACCGTCTCGATGTTCCTGAACACGATCTTGACGTGCATGATATGTTACCGTATGATGCGGTACGCCAAGGCAGTCCAGGAACATGTCGGGCACGATCACGCGTCTTTGTATTTCACCGCCATCATGATCATCGTTGAATCGGTGTTTCCATATACGCTCTCTGGCATCGCCTTTTTGGTGTCCTTGGGGGTAGGCAGTTCGACGTCGGTGGCGTTTATCTGTGTGTATTTCCTGATGATGGTACGTGGTCTCCGCCTCGTCGGCGGCTGAAAAACTAAGTGTGACACTTCGCAGTGCATATCACCACAGATGCTGATCCTCCGAGTGGTCGCGGGGACAGCGTTGGACAAGGACACATTCAAGCGACCAGCATCGACGATGAAGTTCAGTCCTGAAGCCACGACAGGGTCACAACCGTTCGACAGCAGCGCGGCGAGAGTGCATCTGCAGACATTGTCGAACGTATATCTTCCGGATGGACACACCAAGGTGTGATTGTCACAAGCCAAACTCAGTGTGATGTGTGTGGTAGAAGATGACCGATGGATGCATACCCCGATCCGTGGTCGAAATTCGCTCGCTCGCTGACCAGGGGCCAGCCTCTCAATTCTCCAAAAACTCGAAGGAACTAAATTGCAGATATGTAAAACTAAATAGTCTTTATCGTTGTAAAAAAGGGATTGTTAGCGCCATCACAAATGCCACTTGCCGAGTGTGATGATACCCACGGTTATCAGATGGCGAATCGCCGATCAAACGTCTGAGCCAGGTCATCAGGAACGCAGTCCATGAGAGAGCGTAAGCGGAACCAACCCAGGTGAACTGAGATGCGTGCAAATTCTAGGCCTATCCTGGATGGTACCATGTTTGGTTTGGACAGCCTCCTTATCATCATTCTCCGACACTCGGATCCCGGGTAGATCGCTGGAAGTTGGGATGAGCGTGCGGGGGCCGCGGGGTATGATGGAGCAGCGGACACAGTAAACTAAAAAATTCTGTTGGATGCTTTGACAGCGTCAGTGGGGGATGCAAGCCTTCCAACGTGTTTCCGTTTGGTTCGTTAGATCTCTAGATTCCGCCGCGGTCTTGTGACGAAGCTAATGGGGTGCGAAATAACACGTTGCCACGATGGATGGCTCCAGGCCATTCTTCTCCCCTCATGATAATCGCGACAGTCCACGGTGTAAGATAGGTCCTCCTCGTAAGTGTTAAAGATGACAATAAGGTTGCAACCAAGACATAAAATGTTTTCTTGCATATGAGCTTTATCAGGAAGCAACTACTTACAAGTCGAGTACCATGCACGCACTGCCATACGAAAATGTTGTTCTGGGTGTCTTTGACTGGTGAAAGACGAGTGGGAAGGCCCACTGAGCGCTGAGCTTATCGCCACACCAGTGGCCTTGTCATCACAAAAGAAATAGGAAAGATCAAAGGATAGTTTGTTTGAACCCTGAGTTGTAAAGCACCCACCACCGGAAAGGCGATGCTGTAAGTGATATGGTGACCCTGGGAATAGGGTAGACTTTACAAGGGTGTCGTCGTAATCGTATTCAAATGATCCATTTGCAGTCTATCGGGGCAACGTATTATAATTAGTCACAGGACAAACCCATATCAAACTGGAGGCGGTAGGGAACTTCCTCTTGCAGATAAGTCGGCCAAATCTCCGTCGTAGATCTGGGGGGCTTCCCTTGAGGATTTACCTCAGGTTGCGCCTCCCTCGATCGTGGGGGGCGCGATGTGGCTGAAATGTTACGAAACCATTCGTCTGAGAGGCATACTCATTTTCCCAATATTTTCCCGTGGTTCTGGAGCCTGTTCCGACGGCTTATTACCAGGCCACGGACCGTTCTGTACGCCTGTGTTCTCCGAGGTTTGAGCATGTGTGATCTATCCTCTTTGTTGACTGGGCCTTCGAGGTACACCATACTCACCTGTTAACGGCTCCGGCCTTCAAGGTGCACGCTTGGTTAACCTTTCTAAGTTGGCCTGTCGTGCTGCGGGAACGGGAATTGTCAAGAGCATGGATACCAGCAGGGCTTGTTATGTAATCTTGCACGTTCGATCTCCCACTGGTAAGCAAACTGGTATCAGCAAGTTTTCATTCTGTTGACTCGCAACCATCGCGGTGTCATGAGAACGATGGGAGGTATCTGTTGCCACCCTGAAATTACCCATGCTTTGAATAAGCCATCGGGAAATGCGGAATTCCGATGGGACGTCTACCGTACAACGGCGCAGGTGTCCTGGCTAAGTTAAAGTAGTTGTACTCACAACGGATTTTTGGTGATTTAGGACAGGTTTTAGTGGAAAATTAAACTTGAAATGACAAACAAAGTATCATCGGAACAACTAAACTTCAAATTAATCCTAAGTAAACCGTATTAAACTTCAAGTTTAGGTCAGAAAATGGAACAATACTCGAAGTTTTGGCTCATGACTATATTTGATGATCCTATTTGATGTTAAGTATCCCATTTAAACCCAATTTAAATATTCATAAATCTGTTGTGACTGGAAGGGACGCCTACCTTCTATTTTTGAAGTCATTCCCCCTGCGATGCCTCAGCCTGCTAAGTAGCTTAGGCCCGGGAGAAACTATAATTGATTCTGTGCGTGTTGATCAGCTCAGTCAAAGCCAAGCCAAGCCGGCTGAACAGAAAGGTCTACACGATCCCGCCTTCGACGCCTTAGGAGGGATCGGGCGGATTCTATGTGCGAAGTTGCGTGAACCAGTCCCAAGAGACGTTCACCGGAAGCATCGGAACTTCCTGATTTGTGATCGGCATACTCCGAAGTTAAATTCCCGTCACCACATAGCGCTCCCCCTCGTACAGCGTACAGAAATCAGCAAAGTCCCGGCCAATCCATCAAGGTAGGCTCGAATTCATGCTCGTATGAGGTACAAACCGTCCCAAAGACGTACCTGTCGCTTGTGCGGAGCCATCAAGTCGGAATCCCGTCGTTCGATGGCTGGATGAACCGATGGGATACCGGATGGACCGGTGCATGCTCTTGCTTCTGATCTCGTCAAGTTGTCTTGGATCGTTCCGCTGACTGTTTTTGCGTTTACGCCGTCGACCATTTGTACAGATGGTACGTGTACTTTGATGAGTATGTACTGAGACTTTATGCCAACCTGACAACCCTCGGAGTACAGAAGCTCGAAATCGACTCTTTCTCGGGCTACCGTATCTACCCTTCAAAGGGTAAACTCTTCGTTCGCGGAGACTCCAAAGTAAGTCACGTACTTTGTTTCCCCCACCTCCATGTGTAGACCTATTTTAACCCTCTACTGAACCCCTCCCCACCCCTCATCAGATCTTCCGCTTCGCCAGCTCCAAGAACGCCTCCCTTTTCCTCCAACGTAAAAACCCTCGCAAGATCGCCTGGACACAGGTGTACCGTCGCATGCATAAGAAGGGTATCACCGAGGAAGTCGCCAGGAAACGTTCACGCCGAACTATCAAGCACCGAGGTGGTATCGTCGGTGCTGACACTGCTGCCATCGCCGCCAAGCGGAACCAAACTGCTGCTGTCCGTACAGAAGCACGGTTGGCCGCTATCCGGAAAGCCAAGACCGAAAAGAAGGAAAAAGAGTCGAAGAAGGCAAAGGTTCGCCCCGGTTGTTCTTTGGTTTTCCGCGTTGCTAATTGGACTACTTGTAGCCTGCAACTCGTGCCCCTGTCAGCACCGCACCAAAGGTCTCGAAGCAACAGATGAAGGGTGGTAAGGGTGGCCGATAAGCGGACTTGCTTGGATGTAATTGGCCCACTCATGTATCGCACTTTCCATGATATGATCCTGATGCACACATGCTTGCCATGCTTCATGCAGCAATTGCAACCCTTGGCCACAATCCGACTTAAAACGAAGACTCGACTTAACTTTGAGCATATCTACAGAGAACTGATAATACAGAATTTTACGCCAATGTCCAAGTCCGTGACAAAATGCCTATGTACCGAGAACCTGCGGCGAATAAATAGGCATGTGTGCAAAAAGTCCATGCATATTGAATAGTTAAGGAGCGAACACGATTGGAGTCAAAGTGATGGGTTCACAGTCTGGGCGTGTGCGTGCGTTCGGGCGCGTACTTGGCCTGAAAAGTAACGATGTCAGTTTCACTACCACTGACATAGCAACGACAGCGCCCACCATCTCATTTTCCTTTTTCACGTAGCCACACTTTTCATAGAAGGCTGTGTGAGACACGAAATCAGCGCCGCTCATTCCCCGCGACGGCAAAGTCAACGACCACGTACGTATATTAGCATCGCTGCAGTTCAAGATGGTCTTGTAGCAACCGCTGTTCTCACTAATGTGTGTGAGGGCCTGGATGATGCGTTGACCGAGTTTTTTGCCCTGTTGGCTCTTGTCGACGGCAATGTCCTCAATGTGACCAACACTGCCGAGGCCGCGGAGGAACTTGCGTTCAATGAAGACACAGCCGACGCCAACGATGCGGTCGCTGGCATTGTCGACGATGACGAGGGTGTAGTATGTCCTGGGGAGGGCACGCATAGCGTGGAATTGGTTGACCCAGGCAGCTTCACCGGGGTCGCTGACGAGGGTGAGAACGGAGAGGACGTCGAGGTGACCACGTTTGTAGTCCGTCGACGCGAGTGGGCGAATCTGTAAGGACGGTCAGACCTGGGCGGACGTTTGGTTGGAAATTGGAACCGACTCACGGTCAAGCCTGGGGGTAGCTGTTTCGAAACCTCGGGCGAGATCAACTCTTGGGGGAAAAGGAGGTCCAGGGAAGGCTGGGAGGTGGTGGTGGGCAGCATAATTAGCTTTGTGAAAGTGGAGTAGACTAAGGAAAGTAGATATGTGGGTAAGGGAAAGATGATGGCTCTGAACATTTCAATTCGACTCGTCGCATGTTTTATGCGGTTATAACTGTACAACAACAACACAGCCACTACTCCACCCTAGCATTGGCAGTGCCGGGTTACAAAAGTTAATTTCCGGTACCAGCCTTTCCACCGCGCTTGAATTTGGACGTGATCTCCTCCCCAAGAGGCTTCCCACTTCCCTCCTTGCGCCTCCAAAGTGAAAGCGTCCCTCTCTGACACACCAGGCTCAGCGGAACACCCTCTCCCTGCTCGCGAACCGCTTTCAATATCACCTTGAGCAAATTCTTCAACTTAGCGAGCGATCCATCCATCATTTCCGCATACGGCTTCATCTCCTCGCCTGTAAGCGAAATCTTCTCAACGGGCTCAAAGACCCCTCCAGCGTGCTTCGCCATGTAGAGCCATGCCGTCTGCGATAGATACAGCTGCGGATAGATCTCTTTCCAATTTGGTTCTCGGTATATAGACCTCGTTTTCACCTCGATCAAGTCGGACTGAGGGACGAGCAAACGGGATCGGGTGAGCTTGATGTCGAGATCAGAAGGGGATTCCGCCTTGTTCGGCTCGGTTGGTTTCTCCGCGTTGGCCCCAATACTGAGCGACGAAAACGACGCGAGGAGATCGTCATCATCAGTCTTCTGCTCTATGCAGGCATCCGCCGTGAAACCGAGCAAGATTTTCAAACTCCCAAATTTCTGCAATGACATGTTCATTAAACTCTTCAAGGAATTAGAGGTCACGATACACGACTCACGTAGGTGATGATGCGGTGATGGTCAAGCATCTTCTCACAGCCTGGTGGGACTCTGGTGGTGGCTTTCAGATACTCGTGGCCATAGCCTGTATTCTGCCCAGAGAGCGTGGTGGTCTCCTCCTGTCGTGTAAAGAAGCACGTCTTTCCGACCAAATCAACATCGATCCGAAAGTTATCATCGTTGCGGACGTTGTCGATGTAACGCAACAACTTTCGGAGACCATTGCGATCGGTGACGAGATCGAGATCCTTGTACGCAAAGTTGTCGTGCAAGGCATCAATCGCAACAAAGAGGGGCCACATGGGGGAGTGATTTCCCATCTTCGATCCGTCATGATGGATGTACTGGACGCCTGCGTCGAGTGGTACTTGTTTCACCGGCGGACGCTCGTCCGCCCAGATCCAAGGTGAGCCTTTCGTGGGGGGAGTGAAATTTATATTTAAAGGGATGTGGCGGTCATGCCTACTGGGGGCTTACCTGGGACGACGATAGTGGGGACCAGCGCGTCAATCCACGAGTAAGACGCTACGGGTTTGACGTGACGCAGTCGAACGAGCTCCGAGGTATACCCCATCTCGTCGACCGACAACGTCGCCACTCGTTCCTCGAGGTCCTTTAAAACAAACGCGTCTGAAGAACTGCCTGTTTGGCGAGTACGATAGTCCGTTGGCTTTCCCCTTCGTAGGCGCCAGCTCTCATTCCTTGTGTATGCTGCCATGTTCGGATGGGGGTGTGTTTCAAAGGGTTATCTGGTTGGGTTGGGCCACCTCTTATAGCGAAAGACTATGCCCTCTTTAAGGATGGTATATAACTAATCATTGTGGGTGCGGTACGGTGAGAGCGGCGATGCAAGACGGATTCACGGGGCCTTACGCCGCATGTAAACGATCACCGAGGCCGCCAAATACAGAAACAGACTGTCACATTGATATGTCACGGACGACTCTTCACCAGCATTCATACCAGGCTACAAAAGCGAGTAGACATACAGTACAACGGCCATACGCAATAAAGAACGAACAAAGAAAAAACAAAGCAAGGGGGTCTCGGCACGTACCCCCTCCACTTGGATCCCTACTGCCTCTTCTGCCGAGGAGTCGCATCTGATTGCCGGCAACCCGCTCTAGCCCCTTCAAGTTCTCCTCTTCACACGTG
Organism: Boletus subgraveolens; assembly: GCA_038092555.1. Lineage (NCBI taxonomy): Eukaryota > Fungi > Basidiomycota > Agaricomycetes > Boletales > Boletaceae > Boletus > Boletus subgraveolens. Next base: position 3,122 of record JBBPQP010001021.1, on the reverse strand, counting down.
TCAAAGTCATGGTATTTCTTGACGGCCAATATGGGCGTCTCGAGTCTGACCTCCACTTTGAACCGCGCAATTTCGTGTTCGTGTTCGTGTTCGTGTTGGCTCAGCAGATCTTCCGTGTGTTCAAATCTGTGTATGAAGGGGCTCCATGAACTCCATCCCAACGACAGAGTCTTCTGTGAGGGTACGGGCCCGGGGTCCCCACCGTCCATAAAAGCAGCAAATTCTGCGTGTTCATCCTCTCCAGTCATCAATTCATTCCATAGTGATTTGATCTCAGACCGAGTGTTCCAAATGAACACTCTCAGAATCTTTAGTCAATCGTGCGACTGGTTTGCCAGCTTGTGAGCCTCATATCTCGACAACAAAACACAGGACCCCCATAATCTTTTTTGGCCCTTGATTAGATTAGTTTCTGTAACCAAAAAAACTTGTATGAACTATATTTCATCTGAATCGACTGAGACGTCTCAGAACCAAAAGCCAATAGTTTCAGGGGCTGAAAATGCACCCCTCTCATGTCTGGCTCTAGAGTGAGCACACTTGATTATTTAAATTCAGACATCAGGAATACACTGTAGAGTACTTGTTAATCCAGTTACATTTCATACACCAACACCTTTACAAAATATCGTACTGCTGTTGAGTTATAGGCAAATTCGTGATAAGCAGTACTTGTGCGAGTCACTATATGTACCACCTCTCTTTAACTGACCTTGGTATTGGCAGTGCCAGCCTTTCCACCGCGCTTGAATTTGGACGTGATCTCATCCCCAAGAGGCTTCCCGCTTCCCTCCTTACGCCTCCAAAGCGAAAGCGTCCCTCCCTGACGCACCAGGCTCAGCGGAACACCCTCTCCCTGCTCGCGAACCGTCTTCAATATCACCTTGAGCAGATTCTCCAACTTGCCGAGCGATCCCTCCACTTTCTCCGCATACGGCTTCATCTCCTCGCCCGTGAGTGAAATCTTCTCAACGGGCTCAAAGACCCCTCCGGCGCGCTTCGCTATGTAGAGCCATGCTGTCTGCGATAGATATAGCTGTGGATAGATCTCTTTCCAATTTGGTTGTCGGGATGTAGCCCTCGTCTTCACCTCGATCAAGTCGGACTGAGGGACGAGTGAACGAGACCGGGTGAGCTTGATATCGAGACCGGAAGAGGATTCCTGCTCGTTCGGTTTGTTTGGTTTCTCCGCTTTGCCCCCAATGTTCAGCGACGAAAACGACGCTAGGAGATCGTCATCATCAATCTTCGGCCCTACGCAAGCATCCGCCGTGAAACCAAGCAAGACATTCAAACACCCAAATTCCTGAGACGACATGTTCATCAAAACCCTTCATGAATTCAATGTCAGGATACACGACTCACGTAGGTGATGATGCGGCGATGGTCGAGCATATTCTCACAGCCTGGTGGGACTTTGGTGGTGGCCCTCAAATACTCGTGGTCATAGCCTATACTCCCCCCAGAGAGCGCGGCGTTCTCCTGCCGCGTAAACAAGCACGTCTTCCCGACCAAATCAACATCGATCCGAAAGTTATGGTCTCGGTGAACATTGTCGATGTAACGCAACAACTTTCGGAGACCATTGCGATCGGTGACGAGATCAAGATCCTTGTACGCAAAGTTGTCGTGCAAAGCATCAATTGCAGCAAAGAAGGGCAACATAGGGGACCGGTCACCCATCTTTGATGTGTCATAATGGATGTACTGGACGCCCACGTTATGTGGCGCTTGTTTCACTGGCGGACGCTCGTCCGCCCAGATCCAGGGTGAACCTTTGGGGGGGGGGGAGTGAAGGTTATGTGTAGGGAGATGTATGCCTGCTGGGAGCTTACCTGGGACGACGATAGTGGGGACCGGCGCGTCGATCCATGAGTAAGACGCTACGGGTTTGACGTGACGCAGTCGAACGAGCTCCGAGGTGGACCCCGTCTTGTCAACCGACAACGTCACCACCCGTTCCTCGAGGTCCTTTAAAACAAACGCGTCTGAAGACTCATTCCTGCCTGTTTGACGAGTACGATAGTCGGTTGTCTTTTCCCTTCGTGGGCGAGATGGCTCATTCCTTGTGTATGCTGCCATATTCAGATGGGTGTGTTTCAAAGGGTTATCTGGGAGCAAGGTCATAGGGTTTCGTCTGGCAAACGTCAACACTGGCAAACACCTCCTATAACCTCCTATTTTCGGCACTTATCATTTTTGTACAATAGCTGATTCTCTTCCTACATTATCTCCGACTTACTCACTCCGAGTCTCTTGTAAATCTCTTGTAATTCACTTCGCCTACAAGCAAGGTCACAGTCAACACAGCCAACCCTAGTACAGAAACAGACTGTCACGGATGACTCTTCACTAGCATTCATAACAGGCTACAAAAGCAAGTAGACATACAGTACAATGGCCATATGCAATAAAGAGCAAATGAAGAAAAAACAAAGCAAGGGGGTCTCAGAACATACCCCCTCAACTTGGATCCCTACTGCCTCTTCTGCCAAGGAGTCACATGTATGGAAAGCCTAATGGCCATGCTCTTTTGGGTTACCAAAAAAGGTTACAGACACTGGTAAGACCTTGATCACTCTTAGGGCAATTTTTCAATGTACCTCATGCCTCAAACTTGCCACAAATGGATTTCCTGATTTTGTGATGGTGACATTGTACTTCATAAGCTAAAGCAAAATGGGAGTGGGGATAGTAACCATCCATCTCATAAGTTTGCATCAACTTCCTCCTTGGATAAATCCCCCTCATCTTGTTACAGTTTTGGTGCACCCCTGGTCTTTTATCTTCTCCCACGACCCTGTGCCCTCACATGACTACTCCTGTCACTGGACCACCTGACCCTGGCACATCCTAGTACTCATTTATGCTTGATGTGATGCATCTTGCAATAGCCTGGCTTGCCCTCCCACACTGCTCTCCTCAGTGCCTCTCCACACAGCTGCCCTCCTGTGCCCCTTGACTCCTCTTCTCTGGGATAAAGGAATGTGAACAAGACGAAAGTTAAATAAGAGAATGCCCACGATCCACCTATTAATGGTCGCATTGGGCTGAAGGTCAGGGTTGTTAATCATCCCCTTGACGTACTTCACGTCCATTTCTACCGTAAAGTTGGATAGTCC
>JBBPQP010001020.1:0-14085 GCA_038092555.1 Boletus subgraveolens | reverse complement strand
CAAAATACCGAAACATATTGCATGCCCAATGTCATGAAGACACCCCATCTAGTAGTCAGACCAATCAGTGACATAAGTTTATTTCTCACATCGAGCCTGCGAAAGCTCTCGTCAGGAGGCTTGACCGCTACCCCGACCGCCGCCCTTCCGAGGCTATTTAGGTGAACTACGAACTATAGGAATCGGAGTAGGCGAGAGCAGTGACCACAAGGGTGTGCCAGGCGCGACCCAACAAAAGGTTCAGTGACTTAGATTTGGGTGTGGGTGGGTAGGGACCATGGGGAAAAGGAGGCTTTTTATCTGCGAGAGCCATCGCTGACCTCTGGATGAGGTATGATTCCACAGACCAGCCGAGCTACCACTTCGGGTACTCACCAGTATTTTCTCGTTTCCATGCGGTACCATGCCGGAACTGGCTGGCATGGATTCCTGTCCTAGCTGTCCACGAGGTGGGATTCGATAAGCAGCACTGACAGCATTTTGTTTGGATGTGGATCGCAGATGATCAATAGCTGGATATCCAAGGTTCAAACATTAATGACGGAGTAAGTATCCGATAGGCTCTGTCAAGGATCAGAATTCAAGCAGCAGCATTTCTGTGGCGCTTCAACATCGGGATGGGCCTAATCTCGTTTCTAGCTTGATATCCATCGGACTGATCGCTCAAACTCGTCGACGATAGTTGACGGCGTTTGTTATACACGTAGCCTCTCTGCTCGTTCAGATTCTTGACAGGCTCGATATGATAGGATATGAGCCCCGAGCTCATCTAGACCGAGCTCAATAACAGCCGAGGCTAGGCATAACTTTAGATAGACACATTTCATTTTACGAGGCACCCCGAGATATGTCGAAGTCGGCGGAAATCGCGCAGAGATAGGGGAATCCGAAAACATTTGCCCAAGCTCGTCGGGACCAAACGCTGATATGAAATTATGAATGACATCGAACCAAATACTTGCTGGAGAAGGGGTCCGTGATCGTATCGGCAACGAAATGGATCTAACGAATTATGTAGATTTTGCTTCATTGTATACTCCAACCACTTCTTTTTTGACCGTCAGGTTGAGTAGTTTTGGCCCTAGACTCAGTAGTCTTCCCACCCCCAACTGAAGGAGATTACAGGAAAGCAAGGACAATGGGTCAATCCAGAAGTTGTGTCAGTAAATTCTGGAAGGTACATTCATGGTACGAGCACAACTTCATCCACCCCAAAAGCAAAAAAAAAACATGTGCAGAGTAGAGCGAAACGCGATTTAAGGTAGCAAAGACACAAGGAGCGTGTGCATCGGTAGGAGGATGCTATTAAACTATGTTACGGCAGTCAAGGAGACATCCTAGCATGAAACATGGAAATAGAGTCGCGATAACACTGGAAAACAATGCCCTTTCGAACAGGTATATCCGTAACTCGCAAGCGGGAATGAGAAGCAGTCGACATCACACAATGGGTGGGTATTTCTCGGTCATGTTTGAGTCTGAACTGTCTCGGTCCATTACTTTGTAGTTCCCGTCTTGATCAAATGCGGCAAGAGTCGGCGTCGCCTCAATATCGCAGTGGTCCTTACCCTCGTCAATCTGCGAGACGATGGTGGTTTCAACGTTGACATTAAGCTGTACCTGAGAAGTAGTTAGGAATGGAAGATAAAACAGTAATAAAATCCAAATACGTACGCTTTTTTGTGTCGCAGTTGGGCCAAGCATACGATTCTGTCACATTAATCAGTACGCAAATCAGCTCCAAGATGTAACGGTCAACCTCGACGTACCGAGAAATGACTCATGTTGAGAGGGCTGGGCAATGGGTTAAGTCCGTTATTATTATCTCGCTCGCTCGAGTACATGCGGTCGACTCTGAGACGCTTGCGTGTGTTTAGCCTGGATGGGAGGTGAATCAACGGTGATAATTGTGCTTTGTGGACAAGCGTACGTAGCGAGAAGCGAATTGGCGTATACTATGATCGATATTGAGTTTATTGCTTAGCATTTGAGTTTCAAAAGCGTACGTTTGGCAATCGCAAAGTGCATCCCGAGGAAAATCAGGTTATGCCGCATGAGAAGCCACTGGGACGCATTCATATCAGCCTCAGGAAATACCACGAGGAACGAGCAGACGAACGCAGATCAACGAAGCTATTGTTACGAGGCTGATCAAGGGGAGGCCAGGTTAATGAAGAGAGTCGAGTAATTCAGATACACATACCATGTGATGCCACCAGTTTCCAGAGTGTACAGAATCAAAGTGTTGATGATGTGGTTCATGCTGAGGGATTGATCATGAGATGTTGTCACCATGAATGACAACGTCGTTTACTTAGCAAATCCGGTCTTTCTGCTTCCAAGGAAGATGATCATGACCGTAGTGATGATGAACTCTACCGAAGCGGAGAGCGTGACACCCGTCGTAAAAACCCACTAGAAAACCTTGTAAATAGAGCGAACATGAGATCTCATGTAAGGCTCCCACCGAAGGGTAGGGCTTGATGAACAAAGAGTACCGTTTCAAGCGGATACTGCATAGAACTAAGATCAAGAATAATCGATGACCGAGAAGAACGCAACATACATTTCGCTTGTTGATACTATATGATTCACGAGGAACATGAAATCAGCCATCTTTTGGTTCAAGGCATGTGCTTACCACAAGCAGAAACTGAGTAAACTATAAGCAAGCAGCTCATTAATACTCGAACCGGTCACTCACAAAGACGAAGGAATGCAAGGAATACCTAGAGTGACACCTTTACATAAATCAAATAAACACCAGAGATAGTAGACGTACCAGAGGGGCGGCGATGTACCACTTCTTCGTTACTGTGAAAAGATTAATAATGTGAAGAACATCTTAAACGACTTCTTACGCATTCGAATTCTGTTTGCGAAGAAGCTGTGACAGAATAGGCTCCTCAGTATCCCTCAGTCGGAGAACTCGACAGGAAGTACTGACCAGTGAACCATGAAGGTAATAATAGCTGTTACGGCCACAGAAAGCTGTGGAGAGTTGTTCAGTCAGGGACTCCTTTCTCAGAACTCGATACATACCCCGAGTGCCCTGCGAGCAGATAAGTACCAATTTTAACAGGGGGCAGTGGGCGACTTACGATGGAATGACGTCCATATTTTCTGGCTTATTGAAATTGGTAATGACTGACTGCCAGACCGCGGTGACGATACAGGTCGTGTGCATCAAGTCAAACGCCCAAACCACGAAAACCTTGAAATCCTACCGGTGAACACGTCTTAAGAGATGAATAACTTTAACGCACCAAAAGCTTCGTCCACACGAAGTCACCAGGGTATAGTTTGTAGTACAGAATGGATTGTACAAAGACAATGCCAGTGAGGCTACATATTCGTCAGTGCAACGATAGTTAAGTGCTACTGAGACCTTACATGCATGCAAAGCAAGTACCAAGTAGGATTGAACCGTATACTGTCGCAACGGTAGTCACATCACCAGGAACTTGCATCTTGGGGATGTGAAGAAATAGGGAACGAAATTTGAACGAGGGGACGTGAACACGGGTGGATCACTGAAGGTTAAAACTTGGTAGGTTTGAGGCTTTTGTACATTGTTTGTCCTCATTGATGCCAGATCGAGAGCTCGGGCAGTGCACAAACTAATTGTTACTTCATCTGTCATGTTCCGTCAGGGTTTTCATAATCCCTGACGGTAACGTGTCGAGCCGCTAAACGGATCTCTTGGGTGATCTTCCGGGCGAACCGAGTGCCCACGAATAGACAATCTAGATTGGTCTTCGTACTGTAATCGCAAAGCGTTCAACTCCATTACAGTGAGTTCCATACTTGAATATGTGAGGTCAGTAAAGAGTTGTACTACATTGCTTCCGAAGGAGAGGCCATCGAAGCCCCAGCTCGCTGCCGCTCGGAAGACAAAAGTGGGATATGATCGGAGAAATGAATTGTTACGACATATGGGCCGCTTGGCATAATCGAACGCTGTCACCGGAATGTCCAGAAGCGACTGAATTCAAATCACTCGTCCCTGGCCACTCCCGAGCCCCGAATGTAACGGAAGGCTAATAAAAATTCTTGACATCCAAGCAGCCCACTTATAAACACAGAACAACCTTGCGTTGAGGTTGCTTGAAGCGGATGCTAGTTGTGGGACACCTGCTGCATGCATGATCAGCGGTACTAGTTTTCTGGCTCCAATGGCCCTGAAAAATTAAGATGAACCGCGGATAATGCTATCCGGTGGTCGGCTGCCCTGGTCACAAATGCAATTTGGCAATGGCATCTTGTCATTGGCATGCACACCTAGTCATGATATTCTTTTGCAATCGCTCTGGCGAAGAAATCCAACGACTATTTGACATTGAGTAGTTATGGATACATTCCTAGACGGGGTGTTAGATTTTCCAATTAACTGGGAAATTGCTCATCAAGCGCTAATGGACCGTTGACGATCCACCTTGAAGCTCCCTCGCCGACCTAATACATCCGAGTCTACTGGAATGTAGTCATTTTTTTCTTTGGGGAAAGGTGGTGATGAGTCAGCACCACCACGCTGAACTTCCATTTTTCGAATCACTTTCCTGTCATTCGATACCAATCATCGGACCCTTCCATTAATGTGTGGAAGTTAGTCTGAATATACGAAGGTGAAGTCGTAGAAGTGTTTGATAATAATATCCCGCCGAGAGCTGCTTAGCTGCTCTAGCGGTTCGTCTCAGAGCGGACGAACGGACCGCATCAACATCTTTTCGAGCCGGCAACCGTTGACCCTGTGGCCCAACACTCCCTCCAATCGAATTGCGAGTACGATAATGCATGAGTACACGGGTTAGGGTCACAAGCGCTTTTATTGAATCATTTGTCAAACATCGCCGCCGTGCCGTCTCAGCGGCGTGATCCGTGGAGGCTATCTACGAGGTGGTAAATTGGTCATCCCGAGGGTCAGCAAGATGACCAAATTTTCCCACCATCGTCCACCTGACATGCCACCAGAAACCCCTATAAATGACACCAAAGGCACGCGCCCGTCATCGTCCTCGACCTTCAGGTGAGTGCTATCTCGGGGTTAAACCTGCCGCCGTTCCTGCTCACAGGCACTAGAATCATTTGAATAATGCCTGGAACAGCTTTGCCCCCCTTTCCGACTGATGTCCGCACCCACCCCCTGCTTGTCATAGACTTTGATTTGCTTAAGGCCGGCGACTCCGCGGAGCTCGGCCGTCTCTGGGAGGCTGCAACATCCATTGGGTTCTGGTAGTGAGTAACAAGACCATGCCTTGTATCCCCCCTGTCTATCCGATACCATCCTAGTCTCAAGAACCATGGTGCCGACAAGGAAGTAAACGATATGTTTGACATGGGTGCTGAGACTATGGCGCTCCCCCTCGAGGAGAAGATGAGGTTTGAGCAGGGGGACACCGGGCGGTCGTTTGGGCGCGTACCAGCACCAACTTGATATCTTATCTAGACGCGCTGATCGACTTCTTCATTAGATATAAGAAGGCCGGAGCGAATGCGGTCGATGCCAGTGGGTGAGTCAATTCCAATCGACGATCTAGTGTCGCTGGTTGACGAAAGGGTTACGATAGCCAACTGGATGCAGTCGAGTTCATCAATGTCTCAAAGGACGACGCAATTGCTTTTCCAAATGTTGTCCACAGAACATACCCAGCCCCAACCACTGCAGCAATTCCGACAGCTGTGACCCCGTTCGTCCGCAAGTCCCTCGACATCAACTACACGATCCTACGCATCTTCAACGATAAGCTGGGTTTACCAGAGGGCACACTTGAGCGATTGCATTCCCACGAAGAGCATAGCGGCAGTGAAGCTCGGGTGATCAAAGCTCCGCCCATGCCTGGAAAGGCAATCGCAGATAAGGCGACTTTAGGAGCTCACACAGACTTTGGATCTCTGGTGAGCGGAATATCATGACCCTCCCACGTAAGACCGAATTATAACTCGTATCAGTCCTTCTTGCATAACAGGCTCGGAGGGTTACAGGTGATGCCTCCCGGTCACACGGAGTGGTTCTATGTCAAGGTTTGTACCATCCCTTTGAAATTGAATGTTTGCGTCAGGATACTCACGCGTACCGTAACACAGCCCCTTCCCGGTCATGCGATCTGCAACGTCGGCGATGCACTCTCGCTCTTCAGTGGAGGTATCCTCCAATCCAACATACACCGCGTGGTCCCTCCCCCTGGCATTCAAGCGGAACACGAGCGTTGGTCTCTCGTGTTTTTCATCCGTCCGGGCAACTCCAGGATTCTCCGTGCGCTCGTGGAAGATAGTCCTCTTATTGCGGACGCCGTACAAAAGCAACCTGATCGCAACTTTGAAACTGGTTCGACCGCCGCCGAGTGGTTTGCGAGGCGAGTCAAGTACCAGAGAATCAACAACAGGAAGGTCAGTGAGAAAAGAAAGACAGCTAGCATTTCTAAACGCTGTCGAGTCGCGCATTTCGCTGACATGGTGGATAACCAGGGACCTGAGTCATGGGAGGCAAGCAGGGGTACGGAACATACCCCCACAGTGACGTGACATCGCTCGTAGACAGACTGCTGTCGGATGGTAGAATCATGGCTCCCCTTGTTCCTTGTTCCTTGTTCTCCTGTATGTCTTGCGATTCTCATTTGGATGCTGCCTCGGTAGGCAGAAGTGGATAATGTCGTGGTGTTTTGAATACGTTGATGTATGCATAAAGTGCATTGTATCGTCCTTCCGATCACCTGTATCCGTGTTTTATGGAAGGAATGACATCCTAACGAACGTTAGCATAGTATGGCGTTCACACAAGGTTTGGTCTAGTCTGTCTTCTACCACTCGGGAAAGACTGGGTAATTTGCCAAGAAGACATTTCACCAACTAGGGGTTGATTTTCGCAGATGATCATATATAATCCGCATGGAAACGGGTCGACTTTCAAATGTGAGGAGGGTTCGGATGAATTCGATAATGGTTGCCAAGCCGAATTGAAGGGGATTTCTGCCAAAGGAACATCTACGACAAGGGGGCAACCGCAATATGCCCAAACACGGCCAGCTCCAAGTACTAATACTATATTGGTGGCTTGTTGTCCTTTTGAGCTACGAACCAAGATCGTCAAGGGATGACCTTCAGACGGGACACAGAACCGGGAAAACGCTCACACATGGTAATCCGATCGCCCAGCGAAAGCGCGATACCCTGCGTTTTGCTCCGAATTCGAACATGTCCCACGATGGTACCCGCCTCCGTTCGTTCGATGCTCAGATTGGCAAGCGCGTCCTCGCCTACACGCGCGGGTTTTCGAACCCACAAGGACGTCAATTACCCCCGATACGTTGCCAATGAAGCGTCGAATAGAAAAAAAAAAGGCCAACTCACCAAACAAACTTCTTGCGTACATGTTGGCAGAGAGGAAATCGCATTCGCCTGACATGGCTCCCTCGGGCGTCAAGCACGACATGTTGGTCGACTTCATGACATGTTTGAGATAGTCACGTGGATCACTGATTCAAAAAACGGGTCAGCGTCAGGGTGTGTATGGAAGACGAGGATGAGGGCAGGACGAGGGGTAGTAGGGCACGTACGACATGTTCGTTGACACATTGACTCGATTTTCCCACTCAAATTCCGTCCACATGCTCCTAAACTACGGACACCATGTCGTCAGCACTGTTAATATAGTCAGGGTCCCGAAAAATTTCTTGGAATTACCTGAGTCTCATTGCAGTAAGCAGGTTTGATGTAATCCATGATGTCAATGTGGATGTCGTTCAAGATCACACAGGTTTCTGCAAGGCCGGGGCCCTCCCAGAGGATGCTCCCGAAAATGACGCCTGTCTCTGTCGAGGAGACTTTAATAGTGGCTTTGATGCTCTGGAAGCCATGGGGGGCGATAGTATAGACGGCGGGCCGCTCAACAAGTTTAAGGTCTCCTAAGGTAGCAAAGTCGAGGCAGAGGTTTTGCAAGGTATTGGGAGTTTGATTCACAAGAAGGACGTCTGAACCGGTGTCACTTATAGGTACGCTCAAACCAAGGGAGGTCAGGACTCACCAAGCATAATGTCGAATCCATGCATCTTGACATAAGCCTCGGCATATATCGGGTCGGAGAAACCTAGAAAATGGAAGCATAAGCAGTGTACAGTGTGGTCCCCATGGATGTACTCGCCAGTAAGTTGTGATATCCTACTCAAGTTGGAGAGGAAATCTTCGTGCACCTCAGTAGTACCAGTGGCTTTGCCCAAATCATCCGCATACTGCCGAGATTGTGAAGACAAAAAACAGAGACAAGTTTTGACTTACGTTTATCGCATCATCTGCTGATTTCTTCGAGAACTGGCGGAAGTTCAGCAGATCATCGACCTGCACGATACTCTCCTTGGTGCTCTCCGCCTCTTTCTTTTCTGCCGCACGCTTCTGCTTGAGGTGTCAATCCCTTGAATTCAACCCTTCCGAGTGTGGGAGTAGGACGCACCTCCTGAGCACCTAACATCTTGCCGTATGCGACCCGAGTATCTCTTAAGAACATATCATTAACTTCACTACGCTCCTTCAGTTCACTCAGAGTCTGGATGCAGCTCAGAATGCGCTCGTTAGAGTCCTCGTCGATCGGGACTGTGACAAATTTCGATTGACCGACACGAATGAGAGAAGTCATGATGAGCATGACCTAAGTAGGGTTGATGTCATGAAATGGTGGAATTGGAAGAAACTAAAGCATACCTCCGCGCGGAGAGCGTTGGCTCTGATGTGGTCATCACTAGACTCATCGTACCGGAGGACAAGTTTCGTCAAGGCAGCCGCAAGGACAGCGCCCGTGAAGAAATCACCCCCCAAGATCAACGCTAGGGATGAAATCAGTCGTCAGCTACCAACGTTTGTTGCGGATAAGCATACCTCTAAGTGGAGGTTTCGACTTGCTGGTGGAGACGTTCACTGGCACGGATGTCGTGTAAGCTGATTCTGTCGCGTAGGTTCCATCTGCCAATACTTTCGGTCTTGTCCCTCCGCTTTGACCACTGACAGTACCATCTTCTTCACCGCCCTCAACTAAGCCATTTCCTTCTGCCTCCCTTATCTCGGCTGCCAAGATCGGAATCTCCCCGAGTACACCTCGAACCTCAACCATCGTTCGTTCGACATCGCTGACACCCTCCACGTACTCTCCTAATATCCAAAGGACGCCCCTGAACACCTTCCCGCTCTTTATGCTACTGAGTGTAGCTGTTAATTTTTCGGTAATCGCTGGACGGAGGGATGGGAACTTCTCGACAACTTCTCGAACGAAAGCGACGACATCCAGTGCAGAAGGATTATTGGAGTCTCCGAGGAAGTCCATCAGAGCGTGCACGACACTCGCGGCCACTTCAGAGAATTTGATTGCCATGACATGGATGCTTTGGATCAAAAGCTGACGGTACTCCGGTGCCTACGAAAAAAGTAATAAGCAGTGAGTCGTACATTAGAAGTGACGATTTCAACCTTGTCATAATCGTGTTGTTGCGTCCGCTGGAGCTGCTTCTTGAGAAACAACACAACTTCTTCAACATTCCGGGTAGAGGTCATGCTCAACACAATACTCATCGATTTCCGGCGTACTTCCATGTCGGCGCTATTTTACACATTAAAAAGAGGGCGCGGCTCATATTAAATCAGACTTGCCTAGAGAGAACTTGCAGTACGTCCATAATAAGTCCATCCAAAACGGCTCCATGCTTCGAGCGTAGCGCGTCAAGTCTGTCGAGGACAATGAGCTTGACATTGTTGTCTGATTCCTTGACCACAAGGTTCACGAAACACGACGCCGCGGCTAATGACATCCAGATTCTATCCAAAGTTCAGGGTTAGAATAGACTAAAGAACACACCTTTGACTGCAGCGGGATTTTGTGTGAGCGTAGTGAGCGTGGTCGCAGCTTCATACTTTACTGCATGCGATGACGAATTGAGTAACTCGAACATGCAGCGAATATATCGAGGCTATTCGCCACCGGAAGCGCTCAGCACACAAACACGACTATATGCGCAAATGTCGCTTACTTTATGGGTAGTATCGTTTATACAATCCATTCGGGCGACCTCGATGACAGCCATCTGTAGTCCCTCGTCCATCGAGGCAACTCCATCCCAAACACTTCTCAACCATTCCACTGCTTTATTCATCGCCACGCCTGCGAGAAACACGAACGCGTTCCGCTTGCATGTCGCGTCGGATTCAGCAGCAAGGAAGGTCTGCATCAGTTCGGCGGCATCCGGGACGAGAGACTCGTGTTCGCGATGGACGGTATAGAGAGCAAAGACGGCAGCTTTCCGAACATATGAATGGCGGTGTTCGAGGTTGGCGCGGAGAGTGGGAATGAGTGGTTCGAGGAGTTCAACGTCTTTCGAGATCTTCTGGAGGAAGCGGAGGGTAGCGCCACGAACATATTCATTTGGGTGTTGCTGTGGAACATACACATTAGTCATTTAACAATCATCAGCATAAAAGAACGCACGAGGTCGTTACGGATGGCGTTGCTGAAAGATGCGATTGAGAAGAGAACTTGAAGAGTAAAAGAAGAGACACGCACACGACGAGAATCATCTCTTGCTTCAACTTTCCGTTCTCGTCGTATTTTGGACAAACTTCCCAATAGAAGTGGAGCAATTTCTTGAGTTGCTTGTGCTTCGAGGGCATGATGTACTGGATGATGGGCATCAATAACGTAGGCTAGATGGGTCGCATGTATGAAACATCAGTATGCGATCTATCATTCAGGAAGTAGAGTGCATGGATGCTCACCTGAGGATTGCCATTGATAGTTGCGACAATGATTTTGCGCAACGTGTCTAGTTTGTCTTCATCAGAGCCCTTCTCGAGAGTTGACCGCAGCTCCTGTGTTGAGGGAGTCTCCGCGGTATCTTCAAATACAACCGTGTAGCATGGAGCCTCTCCTGACATCGTGCTCTCCTTGTTGGGGTCGTCGTAGTCGTCGGGCGTGATGTGGACTGCCAAACTTCTTCGGACGTTGCTACAGTAGCATATGGGAATTTGTTACCACTTTTGTAACACACTAAGCTGGTCCGACTTCATTAAACTTGCTCTCAAGCTCCATGCTCAGGCTCGAGTCTCGAGGTTTCGCATTCGGCGGCGCAAGGGTTGCTAACATCTTGGCAATTTAATGTACATACTTTGAATTTCACGGACATCCATCTCGAAATACAGTTGATCACACACGCTTATATCCGACGCCATCAAGTTAGAGCTCTCCGATCACCCTCTCCAGGATCCATGATATAGAAGTTGGATCAAGCAGGACAACAGGCACCTTGATTTGCCCAGGTCCAACGTTTATCTTCTCTGCCCTCCATTGACGATACTCTCCAAAAGTGCCAGACTTCACAATCCGTACAGTGGGGTAACGGACCGTGGCTGTCTCGAGGTAGCTTTGGAAGGCAGTATTAGCAGCTGCGAGACCCTCTGCTAACCTCGCAGGAGCAAGATGTGCGTTTTGGCCTGTGGTTCGACCCCGTTAGACAATCCATGATCAATGGAAACTTATTGGACAGACCAAGCGTTCCTGCCAGCTCGACAAAGTACCCCACAGTCCGGGTGCTTTGACGGTCATCGAGCACCACGGTAAACTCATGTATCTGCATGACGTCTGGACTGATAGCTTGGATGGCTGGTGTGAGGTTAGTATCAGTCATCAACGTGTTTATCAAACGAATCGCTGCGCTATGAGTATACCGCGAAAATGTCCTCTCAGACTATGCACACAGGAACGAAAACAACGAGGAACACACCTTCTTCTGCCAGAAAACACAAAAACAGGCGAGCCGTCGTCCGAATCGAAGCCTATAACGCCAATAATATCGCCCAGCCGATAACGCCACAAGCCATCGTTGGTGGTCAGCACGATCTCGTACTGTTTACCCACCTCCAATTCCCACTTGACGAAAGAAGAAGGGATTCAACGGACGGCCCTAATCTCAAATGCAGACATGAAGATGAGACTGACTGCCTGACGAATATTTTCGTGGGATTCCTCCACGGTGACATCCAAAAATTCGATGAAGTCGTTGCTCCGAAGAACGAATGTATCGAGATCATCCGGCCGATGGGGAACAGCGATGGCGGATTCTGATGAATTATAACCAGGTGTGCGAATGGCGATGGTCGGCCCAATAATCGACTTCACCTGAACTTACATTTCAGAGATATCGCAGGAAAAGGCAGGTCTGTCTTGCCTTTGGTAACACAGTAGCAAAAGGGCCACTGCATACGAATGATGATATTCGGAGTTTCGGCCAGACAAGTGCAGCCCATCCTTCGCGCGAGAATGGAGGCCCAATGTCACGAAGTTCCGCGGCACGGTCGGGGTTTGCATGCAAGTGAGCCTGTTTGACTTAAACTTTGCTTGTGCTACTCATCGATTGATACATGACTTACTTGCAGGTGAGGTTGAACTTCATGCACGCCTGGCAGATCAGGCACTGTGCCACTCCTGATGGAGGATAGCAGCATATCCCACTCTTCGTCTATATGGCGTACCAGATCGAAGAATAGAGTCGAGAACGTGGCGATAATACGAGCAAGGTCCCGACAGGCGAGAGTGAAGAGTGCATGTACTATCAAATATGATTTATGGTGTTTGATCATGGATGCCGCCCATGGCGCGACGAAACCGGGCACTGTGATGGAATCAGTTAGAGCATGCATACAGCAAGTATGTGCTTCACCCACTGATTAATGGCATCCGACTGTCATCATCATCGATATTAGACCATCCCATCATCGCGCGTATCATGCCACTCGAAGCGAGGGAGACAGGAATCTTTTTTACAACTGAGCCAGGTTCACGTTCTACTTCCTTAACTTCCTCGTGACCATAAAAAACCACTATAGCCATTGGTCCAGGGAATTCGAAGGGTCCGGTAGGTATAGAAGAAGGGTATTTCGGAAGACGCTTCGGCGCCTGTCCAGAAGTTGCGCTTGATGTAGCCAGGAACAAGGGAAGGCCCGGCGCAAAGAGGTTCTCGAGCTCGGCCTCCCTGCATGGGTGTTTATCGAATGCGGTCATGAATGGCTTGTATGAGTCGTAATCACTGAGAGGGACATAACGCCGGAAATCTTCTACGAGCACCGTCTCTGAACCAGACCCGTGGGTTGAAATCACGTCGCGAAATTCGGCCAGGGAAGCGGTTTTGGACGCATACTGTGTGTTGAAGTTGGCCCGAACGATCTTCAAAAGAAGTAACTCGGTTCGCTCGATCGCGGCTGATCGAAGGTCTGGTGTCAGAGACTGGCGGAGCTTTGGGTAGGATTGAGTCGGGGTCATAGCAGAGGAGCAATACTGGGCATCTACCAAAGATTACTTGGGTAGGAATTCGATGGTTAAATATACTGGAAACCGCCTGCGTTAGGAAAGATGCGATGTCTCTGACTCATAGTGACTTTGTAAGGAAATACGATGAGTCATTCCAATCATTGTGCTGCGGAGAAGTTCGAGATTGGGGCCAGCATCGAAAAAACCGAACGCCACAAAGAAGCACATTTTATGTCTGTAGATGGCACTTTTCTGGATCGCTTAGATCATTATATGCTGAGTCATCAGCCAATGAGAGGGCTCGCTATTCCCGAAAGGATTGTTCAACAGTCGTGAAGCGACAACGTTACTCGTCTGCTTTGTAGATTGGCCAGTGCGGTTTCATGCATTCATAAAGAAGCAGGTTGCGATATCGCGCACGATTGAATTACGAGTCCTTGAGATGATGATCCACTCCGTAACACTAGGGCGGTGTGCCTGGGAACCTTTGAAATTCCCGATACGGTAGTAGAGGGTCTATGGGGACCACTTACGATTCACGTTTGGCGGGCGAATGTTCGTTTTTACGTTTATGTTTATTTATATTTACATCCTCTTTCCACATTCGGTACGGCATCGGTGATCTTGTGCTATCGTTTCACTATTGTTCCTAGACCCGAAGGGGACAGGGTTTACGAACCAAGAATTGCGTGGGAAAATAAAAGTGTACACCCGTGGGAAGTCTTAGCTTGACTTTTGCGGAACCTAACCTTAACCATAGAGTAGGGTTCCCGTTTATAAGTAAACAATGGTGTGTGATTTGATGGTGG
>JBBPQP010001019.1:0-14125 GCA_038092555.1 Boletus subgraveolens | reverse complement strand
GTGCCGGAGGAGGAACTGTTTTCACTCGACTCTTGGGTCCTCGTCAGTATCAAACTCTCGAAAGTGTCGTCCAAGTGCTCACCATTCCTTGACAGCCCGTTTTGTCTCGGAGGCATGCTTGGCCAAGTAATGGAGCGATAGAGAGAAGAGGATCCACGGTCGTCTACTTGCGATACGCCATTGTCGCCTGGCATACACGTGGCTCCTTATCGATATGGATTATTTCACGCACCTATGGCCAACATCGCGCTTGAAGCTACTAGAAAGCAGCTAAACGAGCTGCCCAACAGTCATGCAACTCATGGATGGCGACAGGGGTTCTCTTGTCACTTCTACTTTGTTCGTGTTTCGCTATACCTGCTATACGAATGCTTCGACTCTCGTTTTACAAAGCATGCTTCAGCCCCACAAACGGATTTCATCCACAACTCTGGAGGAAATCGTCTTCGAGGTTGGAGGGAACGAGCAGCAGCAAACAAACGAGCAGCCAGGGCACTCGAAAATGATCACAAGGCGTGGTTTCTGTAGAGTTGATCGTATCCCTCAATGCATATCATACTTCTTTCCCAAAAGCTGCTTCAAGCTGACGACTGGGTCTCTCTTCATCTGAGCCCGACGTCTCCAGCATGATGCCTATGCTAAGCGATCGTGAGCAATATAACTCATCGAACAAAACCAGCGAGTATGGTGGTTCGCACTGCCAGGACCCGCTCAATCTGTCCCAACGATCCACCTGAAGTGATCACATGATAAGAGAACCTCTGTCTTGACCTTTACTGTAACTCACAGGAAACACTACGTTTAGGTGAATTGTTTCCGTGACTGATACCCAGGATAGCAATTCCGTGTGGATGCCGTGACGTGCTGCCTCGGAAGTGCAAGCGAAAGGGGGCAAAATGGTGACATCGAGAACTAGATGGGGTCTATGTCTGCGTCTCGAAGAGAACTGGTACCCGAATATAGTATGTATCGTCATCAAAGAAGTCTCCCGAGCAGGTATTTCAAGCGCACCTTGTTTTCAACAGGAAGCTGAGAACATCCGGGGAAAGATCCGGAGCGTCACTCCTGAACAGTGTACCAAAGACTGGCAAGAAACCGTGAGGCGGTTCTGGTGAACGTTGATGGTCACCATGTTGGCATCCTTCAACCATCATGGATCATCCTTGTCTCTCCGAATGACCGACTCCGCCTCGCTAGATGGTCCCTTCGGGACCATGCACGCCATCCAAACAAAACAAATCCTCGATGCCCTGCTACGGCGTCCTACTAGCCGACCACCTGCAGGAAGCTCACCTGATACCCAAGTGGACCAAACCGCGGCTCGTTTGAATGGGAGCGCCGCTTGATAGCCAATCCACCTGGGAATCACCCCTTGATCCTCGTCTTAGAGTCTACAACAGCTCATCGCCAATGATTCGGTTCTGTAGGCAAATGGAACTTCAGGATATTGAAGATGTGTGCGAAATCAGTGAACCGATGGGCAGAGTAGAATAGGTTGCGACGCCACTCCAGTGTGGTCGCAAAGTTATGCAGTAATTAGATTACGCTTGTAGCTAATGAGAAACCAAGGCTCGATGTATCATACCAAAGGTCATGGTACTGAAGTTAAGACTACTGCACGTCGATCGTACGGATTTTGTCTATCAAGTCGGTCAGCGATACCTCCTCGCGAACTTGAACCATGATCAAACTGTCTGTGGCAACTCGCCTATACTCTACACGCGACAGAGGCTCAAGCAAGAGCGCACCAAATGGCTGCCTGAGACGAGCAACAAGCCGAAGTGCTTGAGTTGTTCTGTCAAGCACAGCCGCACCATCCAAGAACTCTTGGTCGAGTAGCGGGCGGATCCATGGATGGATGAGGCAGAGATCCTTCATTCCAGCCAAGTTGTCTTGATCTCCACGGCCCCAAACGTGGATGTCATGGCATGATATACATAGAGGCTTGTCACCAGATCTGGACCAGAGGCGTGGGCAAATTCGGTGAAACGAAAGACAATGCCGGGAAGTCGCAGTCGACTTGCAGTAAGGGAAGGTGAGTGAAGTCCATTCAGCTGGTTATGCAGTATCACGGCCTGGGAGAGGTCGGGCAAGGATGAACGGATGGCCACGATCATGTTGTCCATCTCATCCATCTCGAGGGGTTGAGGGATGTGTGGCGGCACGAGTTGATTGTAGACCGCGAGGTCAACGGGTATGCAACTATTGTAAGTACCTGCATCCCCGGTCCAAGCGAGAATCAGGACATCACCCGAGCCTGTCAGAATGTGCTCCAGGAGTCGACCTACTGCGCGATCGCCCTCGCCATATATGACTGGGATGGCAACATTGAAGATGCCAAGCAGCGAGTACGCAATGTCTTCTACGAGCGTTGTTTGACGCGTTGAAGCCAGATACAGCTTCTCGCGCACTCTGTTGAGACCAGGACGAAGTACAGCCATCTCCTGTGCAGAAACTCCTGTGGTTTGTTGCATCTCCGAGACGATGGGAGGTGACTCTTTGTGATTGGACAAAGTCAAGCCGAGGTATGGCTTCCAGTCCTCAGTGTAGAACTGGACAGTCTCTGCGGCAACATATTCTTGATATGTCCAAGCTCGGGTGTTCCAGATGCTCTACCGGAGGCGGCCAGGGAGCTGAGACTCCGACGAGACGCCAAGGAGGTACACAACCGCGAGTGACGAGCCACGATACCATGTGAACATCGCCACCAATGATTCTTGCAGTACCACGTTGTTCAACTTGTCCACGCAGCATGTATCGCTCCATGCCCACACAAAGCCAAGAGAGCGCACGAGCGAGGAGAATTTCTGCAGCTTGATGTTTGCCGGAGATGCTTTCAACCTTCCGAAACAGAGGTTCATCGCACTCCCACCTGTGTGAGAGCATCACATATCGATAGAACTTCTTCACTACTCTGAAAATACGCCCATAGTCTAGTTCCGTCGTCATCGACGACACTAGGTCGTTGTAGATCGGGAGTGCCTCGAATGCTGCTGCTTGCCGTATCTTGTCATACAAACGACCGGTGGTGGTGTCGATAAGTACGCGTGGCATGTGGCAGATAGTTTGCTGGACAATGCGCCGAATCGTGGATGTGGCATCGGCGTACCGAGACCGAAGTTCTATCAACGATGTCCATCAACACATGGTGATCTGACTAATATCGAGGAAATGATTCACTGAAAATACGCTCGTCTGGAGACTCGTCGAGTTTTGAAAGCATCGTATGGAATGCTTCAACGGCTTCGGCGTGGCGTTTCGCCCCATGTAATGCCGCATGCCTCTGCTCGTAGCCTCGATGAGATGAAGGGTCGAGCTTGATGACCTGCGTGCACCGTTATTGAATACAGTCCGATGCTATGTGAGGCACGATGAATACCTCGTCGGCATCACTCAGCGCCTCCTCCCAGGAGTTCATCAACGCTCGTGCCTTGCTTCGCTTGATGAGGATGTCCATGCAATCCACTAGGTCGAATGAGAGTATGGTCGAGAAGTATTCGACAGCTTCATCGTAGTGCCGAGAGTCCATTGCGACATCGCCGAGTTTCTCTAGCCTCTCTCTACATCGCCGTCCAAATCCTGTGGGGAACAATCAGATGAGCTTTGACGGTATTGCGCACGCAATCACTCGCCGAATTCCCACTGCGCGCGCTCATCGCGGTGAATGGTGCACTCTCCTTGTTCGCTCTGCATTAGTTGGAAATACTCGATTGCCTCCGAAACGCGACCGTCCTCAAGAACATCACAGATTGCCCGGTAGATGAGAAATCTCGGAAGATTGAACCAATTCACAAAGACTGTCAACACCCGGCGTCTGACATCATGTAAAGCCCACCTTGGCGGCGGCAGTCAATACTTCGTTGGCTGAGCCACGAATCAGTACTGTCCTTGCCTACTTCATTAGCATGGTGTTCGGGGTGGAGGGGCTGAGTAACAACGCAGCAAAGTAGGCCGCAACTGCTTCATCCTGTTTCTTGGTGTTCGGTGCCTCGTCTCCAATCATTTCCAGTCTTGATATGCATTGGCATTTGAATCCTGATGGTAGAAATTGAATATTTTGTCTTGATGTGCGACGCTGAAACTCACTAGCAAGCCAGTCCATTATGAGCCTATTAGCTCTGACCTCCTCGCTTACGGTGTTGATCATCTCAAGAAGAGAGAGCGCAGCATCGATTATGCGACCCTCGGAATACAGGGCTTCGCATTGATGTTTCTCCTCGTGTGCACGAAGGATCTGGAAAAGGCTATCCGCTGTGTGTTGTGAATCGGCATGCTGGGCGCGGAGTTGTTGGACGGTTGTTTCAAAATAGGCGATTTTGGTGTCTAATGGACATGGACGTCAATGGAGCGCACGTCAAGGTGGCGATAAATGCACTGACGAAGGGACCCTATGGTTTCGTTGACACTATCCACTCTATGTTGTGAATCGGAGAGCTGGTTATGGAGTTGCTGAACGATTTCTTCGAGACGCACAATTTTGATGTCTAACAGACGCGGACATCGACGAAGCTCGAGTCAGGGTGACGATGGACGCACTCGAGTTCATGTCATGTGCACGAAGAGGGTTGATGGTTTCGTTCAGGAAATCTTTCTCCTCAGCAGCTGCGCGTTGGGAGTCAGAGAGCTGGTTATGGAGTCGCTGGACGGTTTCTTCAAGACGTGCATTTTTACAGTCTAATGGGCGTGGATGTCAACGACAAAAGTCAGGACGCTAATAGACGCACTTAGGCCTTCCTCCTGTGCGCGAAGGGCCGTGATGATCTTGTTGAGGCTATCCGCTCCACGTTGGGAGTCGGAGGGTTGATTATGGAACTGGTGGACGGTCTCTTCGAGACGCGCAGTTTTGCTGTCTAATAGACGCGGATGTCAATGAAGCTCGCACCAGGGTGACGATAGACGCACTCGAGTTCTCCTCGCGTGCACGGAGGTACTTGATCGTTTCTTCGAGACCGGCCTTTTCCACCTCCATGCGCTGCCTGGCCTGCTCTGCGAATATCTGCAGCAGTCAACAACGGGGAGTCTCAAGGAGCGGGATTTTGATGCAAGAGTACTCACATAGTCAGAGTAGGGTGAGGGAATGATGTCACAGAGACTGCGAAGGGTGATTATCGTGCCCCCACCGATCGCAAGGTCGTAGTCCGCTGAGATAGCCATAGACATGACGCGAGCTGGATGCTGGATGAGAAGCCCGATTTGCTTGTGCGTCGTAATGTCCCATAACGAGACCGATGAGTTTGCAGAAGCTTCGATGAGTGTACCATTCCTTGCCAGTGCAAAGCACGTGGGTTTATTGTTGCTGTGGATGGGCCATTGAGAGGACGTCGTCCCGGTGGATACGTCGAAACTAGGGTATAGCACGGGTAACACCGCGGGTCGGCCAGCCAACACCGTACCCGTACCCGTCAACACCGTACCCGTGGCGGGTACGGGTACGGTTATACCGTACATACCCGCGGTGTGACAGACATACCCGCGGTGTGAAAATACCCGCGGGTAGGCACTAGGATTATCATCGAGGACTACAAGGATTAGGGTGCTAGTCTACTCGGTCCTCCTCCAAATCCTTAGCCTTTCTCTTTTTGCATGCTTTCATTGCCTCAACTAAGTCGTCGTGCAGCACCAGGTCACATCGCAGCCATGAGCCCAGGCAAAGCAGAGCCCGAGTTGACGCAGGCGATAGGCGGTTACGAGTGAAGTGAAGTAGATGCCGACCTTGAGAAAATACACGCTCGACGGCCGTGGACGTTGCTGAACCAGAAACAGTAGAGCGGAGAACATGGTAAGGAAATTGTAGTGAGTCTGTGACAGGGACAGAATAATTACTTACGAGGAACACTGAGATAATCTAGCGCCATGCGATGCAAGTTGGGGTATAAAGACTTATTATTTACCCACCACTTCAGAGGATCGGTGACATTCTCAACCGGTTGGCGGAGATATTCCTGGAGCTCGTCAGGTAATTGCGCAATACCAATGGAGATGTTTCCGAAATCATCAGCAGATTCGGAAACGGTACGCTAGTCTATCATTAATAGCCTGAAAAATAATGATGGCAACAAGAACTCGATACCTTCAGGTCTTGCTGAGTGCGTGGTGGCGTAACCCTGTCCTTATAATAATCGATGTATTCTTCACGCACCAGGTTTTCGGCTGCCTCTATCCATTCATCTTCCCAGTTCTGCAGATGGAAATACTGGAGCTTCAAGCCAGGATGAAGAACTAAGATTCCAAATCAACGCTTGATTCGAAGTAGGTATTGGATAGCCTACCCATGGCGATGTGATACACATTTGAATCATCAGTCTTCTTCCAGTACCTATCCATCTTGTTGCGTGCAAGTTTCATTGCTGCCCGAATTGCAGGATGTAGTTCTTCGTTTAGAGCAGTACCCTTCAGGTGGTTGTCAAGTCTATCCATTGCTGGAATGACCCCAGCAACGGTCGCCGTGTCACGAGAAAAATAAAGTGTTGCTTGCTTGTAGCGCTAGTCATAGTATGTGAGCATTACACAATGAACTCGGAGTGGCACAAAAGATTACCTCCAGTACGGAAACTAGATCTCCAAGAACGCCCCATTCTGCATCACTCAACTGATACTCGCGCAGTTTTGGTAAGTTCTTGTCAACGGTAATCTTATCGATTGGTTTGCGGTACTTGAGCGCAACACAAAGCATGTTGTATGTAGAGTTCCACCGGGTGACAACGTCGCGAGGGATCAGATTCGGTTTGAGTCCAGCCTTGATGCAGCGAGAACGCCAGGTAGGAAGGGCCTTAGTCGTGGAATGCACTATCGCGAAGGACAGAAGTCGTATCTATAAATCTTGTAAATATCGATGAATGGCAACACAATGACTCAGAACCGACCTTGGCTACCGCCTCTTGGACAACAACAGTCTGGTGTGTTATTTTCTGCCGTGCGAGATAATCAAGCTGTGATAGCTCATCGATCTCGTCATCAGGGTCATCTGCTCCATTACTGTCGTCACCCGCACTTCCATTCTCATTCTCATCATCAGATTCATCATCAATGATGAGCGGTGGACATTCATCGGCATCATCAATGTTATCCTCCTCATCAGAAGTGACATCACTACTGCCCAATATACCAGGGTTCAATGGACGAAGCAGAGCTTTCACGGAAAGCTGAAGTGTATGATTGAAACATCGTACTCGATTGAAAACGTGAAAGGAATTGTTCAGAGCAGCAAGTTTATTTGTCTGCTGGTCATTTGACGTCGCATTGTCCATGTTGACAGCTAGCACCTTGATCGAGGTCAGTCGCTCATTGGTTAGGAATCCAGATGTTCAGGTCAAACCTTTGCGGTAAGGCCAAAGCGTTCCAACATCGCTTGAAAGGCCCTGGCCATGGCCTCTCCAGAATGTGACTAAGTTCCAAGCTAATCAGACTTGGATGAGGGAGTACAATGAGAACAAGTACTCACTTCCGCAACCTCGATGATATCCGGGAGGAAGCACAACAACTCCCCATCATGTTCAAAGTGTACAGTCCACGCAATGAAGGCCCGGTGGTTTGGTGATGACCACGCATCCGTAGCAAAATGAAGTCGACCCGGGTATTCCTATTCCATCAATTGCTACTTCAAGTTCACTACTGTGAGATCATCATCAGACTACGTACCTGCAGGAGCTTTCCGATACGACATTGACATTTTTCAAATGATGATTTGATGTCCCGAGATATCGTAAACTGTGATGGTAGCTCAATATTCGGTCGACCAGCCAGGAGAAGGTCACGAAGGGCACGATCGTTCACAATATTAGTCGGCCGATTGTTCTCTGTGACCCATTGGACAAGTTTTGCGCTGTTGGGGATTAGCAACTCCGCACAATGAAAACAGACATTTCCTCACCGGACATCATCATTAGTATGGGTTCGGTGACTGTGGTGTACCGGCTGCCGACCTTTGCGAGCAAAGACTGCAAATATGGACTTGCTGGGGGATTTCGCTGCTTTTCCTCCAAAAACGGCATCAACTGCCTCTTTCCCCCAGCAGCCAATTGCATGGTGCTTGAGATTGGCGGTGGATGCCTTATCCGTGGAGTCCTGGAAGCGGCGGACACCACCTAGAGGAACCTTGCACTTGCGTGCCCCACATGGGAAGAAATGAACAAGGCGATCATTATGATACTGTACGCAAACAGCATCAAGTTTGAAGAGTGAATATACTGGCGAACGCCAGGTTTTTTTGAGAGCCGCTGTAGTAAAGCCGCCAAGTCAGTATATGCCGAGTAGTAAAGTTGATAACATACCCAACTCTGCCTCAGCATCAAGTTCAGTGGCTGGAGAGTCACCTTTGTCAACAACGTCAACATCAGAGTCATCAATGACAATAGGATTGGTCAGATTGGGCAGATCTAGTTGAGACGAGTTGGAAGGCCCGGCCGCCACAGGGACAGATCGATTCGATGAGATCTTGACTTTCTTTGGAGGCCGAACAATGAGCTTTACAGCCCTCCGTACAGTTGACCCAACAGCGGCATTGACGGTTTGAATGGATGTTGGGATTGTTGAGTGCGAGGACTCGGAGGATGAAGTTGTTGAAACTGACTTTACGGAGGAGTGATCATTGGCCGCCATCGCTACGGGAAATCTCTGAGCTCAGACCTTGATATTATACTGCAAAATAGTCAAGTAATACTAATCAGTATTCATTGCTCACTGCGTGCGCATACAATCGAAGACAGCAATCCAGCAGTCAGATCGAGATTAAGGTCTGTTTCTAGGGCATCTGCGATTTCTCGGTGGACAGATCTGGCCACAAAAGAATTTCGGGACTGTACGAGACATAGTGCTGAGCAGCTTGGAAGTTGGAGGATCACAGTGGTAGACCGACAAGGTGGGTGTAACCTGGGCGACTGCGCTCGCCGCTCGGGCCTAGGGGTGCACAGCCACATACCCGTGGCATACCCGTATACCCGTGCATACGGGTACGGTGTGGCCACGGGTTTGCAAATCGCACACCGTACCCGTACCCGTCATACCCGTACACCCGCCACCCGCGGTGTTGCTCCCACCCGTGCTATACCCTAGACGTCTCTCGGTGAGGTAGTTGAAACAAGGTCCATCAACCGCCTGGCCCAGCTTTAAGCGCTATTGTCGTCCCAAGGTACCTTCTTAGTGACATCTGCGAGGGTGATGGACGTACATACTTGGATGGGGAACTAGTGGGAGGGTTGGGAGGAGCATTTACACAACGGCGAAGGATAGTTGAAGTGGTATGAGAGCGCACGTCGAGGCTCAGTCGGCGAATTTGGACACCACGAAGGTATGCCTATCATGATCATCTAGATGGTTTACTCTCTTTTCCTGTCCAGGTGCTTGTAGGTGAAGAGGATGGTCAACCCTCCACTCGCGGTCGTGCCGACGTCTCTGGTGCATAAAGAACTTCCTCCATGTTGCACCCGCGCGGCTTATGTTTTATCGTACACCACGGTCCAACAGGCACGCGCCGCCCTCGACATCGTCCACCCGGTGTTACCTCGACCCCACTCATCCATCCACTAAATAACTCGTTGTGTCCTATTATATGTCAGGCTACCGTGTCGCCAAACATCGAGTTCCAGTCAAGCAACGACTACGACACAAGCTTTGGTCCTAGTCCTCGCCACGCGTTGGGCCACGATGCGGACAAGCCAGATCCCTTGATGCCCCCCTCTGGCGCGTCGCTCTTTGAGGAACTGGCAACCGTTTGAGGGTCGAGTTGGCAATACGAACTTCAGCTCAAGTTTACGAACCAATGGCTGCACAAGGAGTTGCACGCGATCGAGGGCGCACATGCGAGTAGCGGAGCTGTCCCTGGTTCCTCTAGCACGGTAGGGACAGGACACACGGTGACTGTTCCACTTCATCTTCTTTGTCCACCACCGCAATCCTGCAGCAGCCCCAGCTGCCTGGAACACGGTTGCATTATACACCGTTGACGTACTCGACTTTCTCTCCGTCCCTGCCCTCGTTATGTCCACCCAACAGCTTGTACGAGCGTGGTCCGCCGTCTTCGGAGTGGTCCTCGTTCACTGGTGCAAGCCGACAAGGACGGAATTCTCTCAAACGATCGTGGCGGTCCGACGACGGTCCGACGACCTCAATTCGGAGCCAATGACGCCTTGCAGTATGCAAGGCACAGATTGCGCAGGTGAGCATGGACAGGCCCAGCTCTTGTACCGTTGTGAAAACCACGCATGTCCTTCACAACGATGACCGCGAGCTCGAAGATTCGGTCGTGGTTCGGGGCAAGCGGCCGACAAGCCCTGTTCCCTTGCTCGGGGTCACACCCTCGTGTTGGTCTCGACCGCCCGCTCTCCGTACCCCTCGATTTAGTTCTCCCAGATGTCGTGCTCGAATACCTACCTTGTGTTTGCTTTCGTGACCTCGTGCATCTCGGTTTTCGGTTTCTGCTCTCTTTCTTATATAGGTCCAGACATGTAGACAGCGTGTATCATAATACAACTTTGTCGCTGTTGCATTGTACATACGCCATCGATGATCGTTTCAGCACGAGGCTGCTATCTCAGGTGTACATGAGCAACCGCGTTGAATCCCTTGTCCACGACCTGGGGACCTATCGAACCACAACTTCGACAACATTAAAAAAGGAGGGGTCATTAATCATTAATCATCGTTGGCACTGTCGAGCATCCACGTCTAATGCTAGGCAATATGTCATGCAGAACGGATTCATTTACTGGTGCAGGGTATCTGAGAGCAATGTCGAGCATGTCGTCGAGAAATAGCTGTGTCTTGGGAGGAAGACGATCCGGATCTACGGGGGAGAAGTCTCTGCCGCTAGCGGATAACCAAGCGGATCGGTCGGTGGTGTACCACTTGAGCCACCAGACCCCTGGCGCACATGCGGGACCGGGCTAGCTGTAAGTGCAGAAGCTCCCAACTGCGGCGGTACTTTGCGCACGAGTGACCTCGCTCATGAGGTGCTGCAGGACCACAAGGTGTTCGGTCTGTTTGAAAATACCAGATCAGTAGTCGGAATTCACGTTCACAGTGGAATGAGATACTCCTACTGTGGCATCGGTTCTACAGCCTGTCAGCCGCCACATCGAGTATACTCCGTCCATTTGATACGGATTACTGAGCATCGATTAGGCCCTTGAAGACTTGCTTTCTGTTCGTCGGGACGGGCCTTAGTATGCTTTCCTCGAGAACGTTAGATCCTTGGATAGCATGGTCTTGAGACTTGAGAAGATGCATTGAACAGCATTTTCGTGGCTTTTGAGTGGGACTGTGATGCGCAGGTCACTCAGAGAATGGCAAGGATGGCAGATATTCACCAAATTTCGGTTCGAGAACAAGAAACGAAAAGATATGTTACTTTGTGTGAATCGAAGAGGTTGACAACCTCGTCAATCTTGTCGTTCGGGGCTGTGTTACCTCTGCTCTCAAGTTGGTAGATAACCCTGGCTGCGCAGCTAAGAGAGACTATGGAAATGGAGAAGGAAGTGAGCTTCAGTTGCTGTTTGCGGCAATTGTGAACATCGGGTTCAACAGCTCGCCACATTCTCCTCCTTCGCTTATACTCGCCCTGATACCACCATGTCTACGATTCTTACCGCTGATGATCCCGGTCCTGAAACGACCAGCTCATCGGTGTTCGTCCATACTTCTACATCATTGCAATATGCTGTTACCCATGTCTTTCTTCCTGTCCAGCTTCCCCACGACACCGACTACACTCTAGAGAACGAGCTTTCACTGGCTCGCGCAGTGTCCACTGCCGCCCATGCTTATTGCGCACACGTCTGCGGGACTTCTGAGCCTCAGTGGTATCGCATCGCACAGATGCTTGACAACTTGCAAGCCTCCGTCCAGTCTGAACGCCTGGGCAGAGACCACGTTATCTCCCAACTGCGCGGAATGGGAACAGGAGGTACGTCCACAGGTTCCTTATAGATCCGTGCTGATAATCTATAGATATCCTTGTGTTTTTTATTCGACCTCAGAATGCAGCGATTATGCTCACGAAACGGGAGAACAGTACCCTGTTCGAGTCATTCGAAGTGTCCCCACGGAGTGAAGCTGTACAGAGAACTGGGGGTTCTTTGATATGCTCGTATCCTGGCTCGGCCGTTGAGACGCCGAACGACGTGCTTGACGATCAGGACTTTCAATCCGAACTCGCCTATTTCCTCTCTCACCCCAACGCTATCGACTCGGATCTTCCTCCCCCACCAACTGGTCCGCAATATATCACTGCACTGCTCACTGGCATTTTGCGATGTGTTGGTCGCACTGTTGATGTTCCGCACATCACCAAACGTGTTCGTGATAATGTTGGCCAGTGGCCGCCTCACTATACCGGACCCAATGGCGACTGGCGTCGCTCGCCTCTGTGGCTTCTCCTCAGGGTTGTGGTCCAGATCTCATTTGAACGTTCTCCCCTTGGACGTGCTTCCTACAAACGATTTATACTGTTTTTCACATGCACCCTTGCGAGGGATCCAAGCATTACAGAACTTTCCAGTGATCTCCTTCATTTGATTTCATCCAAAATTCTCCAACGTTTAACCAAGATTCGCTCCTCTACCCCCGACTGGCTCTCCGAACGGGCGCTGAAGGCGTGTACGTGTCTTCGAGATATCCTTGTCAGCAGGTGGAACCAGCTGAGCGTTCCCCCATCATCCCCATTTCGGAATCCTTCGCAGGATGATCTCGCCAGAGACACGCAGCTCTCGCTTGTGGACAGTCGTGAATACATTCGCAACGCTCTTGCAAACCCTGGTCACGAACGCCTCGGTACTCCCTTCCATCCCACCCATCATCGCCGCGGCACTATCGATGATTTCTTGTCATCGAATGGGATCTTTTTCGAGGAAGCACATGATGCTGACCCTGACGTTACTCTCTATGACGTCGAACGATCGGTTGAGCAGGACATCGACGATTGGCTTGCCCGTGTCACGAATGTGGAGGAGGCATGCGCACAGCTCGAGATTTTGATGGATAAATACTTGATAGGGGCTAGCACTGGGGGTCGATTGGATAGAAATCCAGAAGAGAAATCCATCGTGTTTCTGACTGCGATCGAATTTTTTATCGCACTCGACAAGCTAGTTGTGAAGGAGATTCCCATGCTCGCTGAATATTCCCCTGAAATCCCGATAGCTCTCCTGGAAAATCTGCACCTCCGCAAGACGACAAGCCTGCATCGCCTGTCTCGCGCATACTACTATCTCTCTGCGCGCCATTCTCGATCACGCCCGGGATGGTCTGTACTTTCGAATAAATTCACCGAAGACAGTTTCCCTGTCCGTTATTATGACCAATCCCCGCATCTCCAACAACTGAAAGCTCGCATTGAAGAGGACGTGTGTATCGCCACGCGGGCTGACCTGGACGAGGAAGATCGACTGCAGCTATCTGGACGACGGCTAGCTGAAGACGCAGAGGTTCCT
Source organism: Boletus subgraveolens (assembly GCA_038092555.1). NCBI lineage: Eukaryota > Fungi > Basidiomycota > Agaricomycetes > Boletales > Boletaceae > Boletus > Boletus subgraveolens. The sequence goes on along the minus strand of JBBPQP010001019.1, from coordinate 701 downwards.
CAACCACCGTTGCCTACATTGCCCTTACATGCAAAGGTCGTTATATTCGAACTGCAATGCCCGGCATGCGTTCGTATCTGGCGTTCTGCTACTTCCCGCACTCTGCATTATCCCAATCATTCCATTGATGATATTCAATATGATCATTTGTTCGATGCAGAGAAGGAAGACAATCTACTTGCGCATGTTACTGCTTTGCGGCCTTACTTTGTCGACCGCAAGGGACCATCGCTCTCCTTCCAGATGCACTTTGCTTATTTTTATCCAGGGGGTTCGCAATCTCGGGATCAACCGACACTACGTTATGCGATCCAACATCAGACATGCGACGTCGGAAGAAAGCTTTTGAACCGTCTCTCAATATGGCGGGCAAAGGGATGCTACGGTGGTTATGTTCGTTATACCTCTCACCTTTCCAACACAGTCTTGGCTGCTCAAGCAGACTGTCCTACGGATCTCACCCTCGACGAATTCATCGCGTTCGGAAACTTGCAGAGCGGTGGCTCGCTCCAGTGGCTCAACATCCTGAGGGAGTTGCGCAGTAGAACTCTCAACCTTCATCGCGAAAGGGTACAGTATCTCCTCATCTATGCAGCGGCCTTTCAAGTCGGGCCTCTCGATTTGAATACAGGAGAGTGGATCTGGCACAAAGAGCTTCATGAACCATCCTTTTGCGACGCCCTTCTGGATGAACTCGACAG
>JBBPQP010001018.1:0-14147 GCA_038092555.1 Boletus subgraveolens | reverse complement strand
TGTATCATGATGTCGGACAAGCTGATAATGGCGGGGCACAGGCGTAGCATTTACTATAGACCCGTCGCACGTCGCCGAAGTACGTGACAACCTAGGTACACTCCACCTCCGTTTTCCCAACCTCAAACTAACGAGGCCTCGTCACAGACAACCGAGAGACGGTGTGTTCTCACCTCACCTTCCCTCCCCGAATCACAATTTCATATGACATGTGTGGTAGGACTACACGGTAGAAACGCTGGACGTATATACCATCGACAATGGCATGGAGAAGATCATCATACACGGTGCATCCGTACGTGCTAGTGGCTTTTGTTCTTGCCTTTGAGGTCGGCACGCATAATAACATGACCTCCGCAACCTGCAGTGCTATATCAGCCGACCGGACAATCCTTCTTTTGGTGCGTCCTACCTCTCACAGACCCGATGCCTTCTAACCCGTCCGCCCATAGTCCGTTCGGAACCCTTGGATGCCCTCGCAGCGCATATCTGGCGCTCAGTTGGTCTCTCGGGTCGTAATAAGGCACGTGTCCTCCATTTTCTTGCGTTTCCCTTCTTCCATCCTCCGCTTGGTTATCACCACACCCCTCGCCAACGAAAACGATGATATATTGATCCCGTACACACAGGACTATCTCTACCAGCTCGCAGAGAGTATGCGTGCGCTCGCACCGGCGTCATACGACGCACACTTGTTTACCCTCGAGGTGGGTCGTCACTTTTCACTCACTCACTTCTTTTCTTTGCCTCCCTCTCCCCCCTCTATTCGTCGCTGTTTCAACCTCCCTCATGCACTGGTTCTCTTCGATCTCCACGGGCTAATATGGACACTCATACATCTTTTGTTGTCGTATCACAGAACAAGATCAGACAACTTGACAAGGAGCGCGGAGAGAACGTCATGTGTTATTGACAACGGTCTTGTGTGGAGTGACGGGGTAGTGTGCGTGACCAGCGCGCACTGTTTGAAAGTTCGTATTTGCAACCAAAGACATTGGCATAGGGGTCCGTTTTTTCTGGCCATGATTGCTCAGCGTTGGAAAGAGCATCTTCAAAGGAAGTTGTTCAATTATGTACCGATGGTCGACGACATGTACATATGTACGTATGCAGGATGAGTGTGTTTAAAAATATACCCGAGTCTCGACAGCTATCTATCGTCCCTACACACGGGGGATTTCGACATTTTATCATCGTTTATAGAGAATTTTAAGGTCGTAGAAATTTCAGATTTTGTTGATTCCCATTTTTATGTCACGAAAACTTAAAATCTTACCCGGTTTCTGGTGAATATCAAATTTCCCTGGCTATATTCGGCATTTTATGCTTATGAAAATGGGAAAATCAAATTTGAAATGTTTATTGTACTTTTAAATTACCTCTGAACGACCGCAAAATGTCGATGTCCCCGATGTGCTAGTGATGGGGCTTGTACACTACCTCATCCGAATTTGAAAAGACAAACTTCCAAGTTTTTCTTTTTCCAATCTACCCAACTTATCTCGAGAAAGATACTACACGTTGTGCTGGGCAAGAGCCTTTTACTTTCTGTAAATCGAAGAGGTTGATAGCAAGTCGTCAATCATGTCGTTCGGGGCTGTTTTACCTCTTGCCCTCAAGTTGGTGGACAACCGTGAAGAACGATACAGTCTGTGCAACTAGTGGAGAAATGGAAATGAGGAAGATCCAGTGAGGCGGGTCAGTTCCTGTTCTGAGGCTGTGAACACTGACTCGCCATCCGTGAAGTTTGATCGCACGGTGGCTCGTGTGGAGGAGCGGGTTAGTACATACTACGGATGTACTAAGCAGGAGTGAGGAGATGGGCGAAAGCCCCAGAGGGCTTTCCGGCCCGAAGCACTGTGAGGGTAAGCGAGCTGCGAGGGTGGGATGGGACCCAAGCAGGTCACTGAGCGTGCCCGTGAGTGAAGTGCGACGGACAAGCGCAGGTTGGAAGTCGGACCTGCAAGAGGGAGTGGTGGGTGGGTGTGAAAACGAGGAGCGGGCGAGGCGCTCGATGCGAGGGAGCCAGCTCACTGGCCAGACGAGAAGTCGCGCCGCCGGCACCGCCACCTGACTCACTCCTGCACGGACTACACTCTGGGAAGTCACGTGCCGCGACAGCCCAGACTACCACATTCTTGGCACTCCCCCACACTCGCCCTAATACTACCATGTTTACGACTTTTACCGCTGAATATCCCGGTCAAACGACCAGCTCATCGATATTTGTCCATACTCCTACGTCATTGCAATATGCTGTTACCCATGTGTTTTTTCCTCTCCGGCTGCCCCGCGACACCGACCACACCCTAGAGAACGACCTTTCACTAGCGCGCGCAGTGTCCACTGCCGCCCATGCTTACAGCGCACACATCTACGAGACTCCTGAGCCCCAGTGGCATCGTATCACACAGATGCTCGACAACTTGCAAGCTTCCCTCCGGTTTCGACACCTGTGCAAAGACCACATCATCTCCCAACTGCGCGGAATGAGAACAGGAGGTACGTCTACAAGTTCCCTACTATGAGTCTGTGCTGATGATCTATAGATATCCTTGCGTTTTTTATCCGACCTCAAAATGCAGCGATTATCCTCACGAAACGGGAGAACAGTACCCTGTTCGAATCATTCGAGGCGTCCCCACGCAGTGATGCTGTAGAGACAACTGGGGGTTCTCTGATATGCTCGTATCCTGGGTCGGCCGTCGAGATGCCTAACGACGTGTTCGACGATGGGGACTTTCAATTCGAACTTGCCTATTTTCTCTCCCGCCCCAACGCCATCGACTCGGATCTTCCTCCCCCTCCATCTCATCCCCAATATATCACTGCACTGCTCACTGGCATTTTGCGATGTGTTGGTCGCATTGCTGACGTTCCGCACATCACCAAACGGGTTCGTGATAACGTCGGCCAGTGGCCGCTTAAATGGGGCAGAGTCGACGGTGACTGGCGTCGCTCGCCTCTCTGGCTTTTCATCAGGGTCGCAATTCAAATGTCCTTTGATCGCTCTCCTTTTGGACGTGCTTCCTACAAACGGTTTATACTGTTCTTCACATGCACCCTGGCAAGGGATCCAAACAATACAAAACTTTCTAGTGATCTGCTTCATTTGATTTCATCCAAAATTTTCCGACGTTTAACCAAGTCTCGCTCCTCTACCCCCGACTGGCTCTCCGAACTGGCGCTGAAGACGTCTGCTTCTCTTCGAGAGATCCTTGACAGAAGGTGGAAGCAGCTGAGCGCCACCCCATCATCCTTGTTTCGGAACCCTTCCCAGGATGATCTCGCCAGAGACATGCAGTTCTCGCTCGAGGACAGTCATGGATACATTCGCAGTGTTCTTGCGAATTCTGCTTACAAATGCCCCAGTACTCCCTTCCATCCCACCAATCGTCGCCGTGGCACTATCGATGACTTCTTGTCACCAGATGGAACCTTTTTTGAGGAAGCACATGATGCCGATGCTGACCTTACTCTCTATGACGTCAAGCGATCAGTTGAACAGGACATCGACGATTGGTTTGCCCGTGTCACGAATGTGGACGAGGCATGCGCAAAGCTCGAGATTTTGATGGATAAATATTTGATGAAGGCTAGCACTAGCACTCGATTCGCCGGAAATCCAGAAAAGAAATCCATCATCTTTCTCACTGTGATTGAGCTTTTCGTTGCACTCGACAAGCTAGTTGTGAAGGAGATTCCCATGCTCGCCGACTACTCCCCTGCAATTCCGATAGCTCTCCTGGAAAGCCTACTCCTCCGCAAGACAACAAGCCTCCATCGCCTTTCTCGTACATACCACTATCTCTCTGCGCGCCAGTCTCAATCGCGTCCGGGGTGGTCTGTACTTTCGAATGAATTCACTCAGGACAGTTTCGCTGTCCGTTATTATGACCAATCCCCACACCTGCAGCACCTTAAAGCTTGCATTGAAGAAGATGTGTGGGTCGCTCTACGTGCTGGCCCGAACCAGAAGGTTGCCAATTTCGCAGGCATCTATGATGGGTATGAAGAAAATCGACAGCGGCTGTCTGGACGAAGGCTAGCTGAAGACGCAGAGGTTTCCCAGTCGCCGTTGCCCACATTGCCCTTGCATGCTAAGGTTGTTATATTCGAACTGCAATGCCCGGCATGCGTTCGTATCTGGCGTTCTGCCGTATCTCGCATTCTACATTATCTCTACCATCCCATCGATGAACTTAACTACAGTCGATCGTTCGATGCAGAAAAAGCAGGCAATCTACTTGCGCACGTCTCTGCATTGCGGCCTTACTTTGTCGACCGCAAAGGACCACCACTTTCCTTCCAGATGCGCTTTGCGTATTTTTATCCAGAAGGTCTACATTCTCGAAACAGTCCGACGCTACGTTATGCGATCCAACATCAGACACGCAATCGCGGAAGATCGCCCGAGCTTTTGGACCATCTCTCAATGTGGCAGGCAAAGGAGTACTACCATGATGCACGACTTTCGTTCAAGTTTACGTACGGGTGGGATTATGCAGATCCTACCTCTCACACTTCCAACAAGGTCTTGGCTGCCCAAGCAGACTGTCCTGCAGATCTCTCCCTCGATGAATTCATCACGTTTGGAAGCCTGCGGAGCGGTGGCTCACTTCAATGGCTCAACATTCTGAGGGGGCTGCGCAGTAGAACTCTCAACTTCCATCGCCATGATGTGCAGTACCTCCTTGCCCAAGCGGCCTTTCAAGTCGGACCACTCGATTTGAATACGGGAGTGTGGGTGTGGCACAAAGAGCTTCAAGAACCATCCTTTTGCGACGCCCTTCTGAATGAGCTCGACAGCTTATTTGCGGAGGTCGGAGCTGGCTCGATCGACTCGGTGATGATAAACACCATTTCTCTCCTGCTCACTCGCGTGCTTGCATCGAGCCCCTGCGAACGTGTCTCGGAGCGAATCATTGCGCTTCTTCGGAGCATGCGCAGGAAGGCGTTCAGCTGGGTGCGGGAGCTATCATACAACCTGACGATGGCACCTACAAATGAAGAACGCAGCAATCTCTTGCAGGACATGGCTGCCACCTGTCGAAGCACATTTGACGTTGACCCTGCTGCTCTCTGCAAGCTCTTCCATTCTGCAGAGGATGTCGATGCGCTACTTTCTTGCGCCTTCTTAATATCTGCGCTCCGCCCTGCTGAATACCAAGCATTCTCAGATGACCTCGACTCTGAAGTCCGCTATTACGCTCATTCGCAACTACTCCTTCAGCGAGACCGTTATCTCGCTCATGCTGTCGAGGGAATATTGAGGGTTGTAATCCTCGCAGATGTGTCAGACCAGGGTGTTGACCTTGCAGTGGGCAAGATTTTTGCTAACCACAAGCCAAGTGCACTCAAATGGGAGCAGTTGCAATGTCCGAATGATTGCTGGTTTATATGCAAGACCAAAGCAACTGGGGACCAACCGTCGCAAACGGTGCATGTTAACCTGCTCGATGGTGTGCTTCGAGTGGATGGTCAACCATTAGGTGGACTGCCACATGCGATTAGAGACTCTCCAGCATACCAGCAAATCTTTCGTGATGTGCGTACACGCTGCGGCTTCAGGTATTGTGTGACACTTGTTTCTAATCAGAGTTTGCAGCAAGGCTTCTTTCTCATCCCATCCAATCTCCCAGGAATGGATTTCATGACCTTCGCCACGACGTCCAAACACAAGGTATGTGTATCTACCCTACCTAACATGATGCATGGCCGCATGATGGTCCAAATACGCACAGGTGCACTTTTCGCTGCGACGCAACAACCTAGTGGTTCGGGCACAATGCAGTCAAACAAATGAGATCCTTGAACTGATCCCTTCGGACACATTGTACCGAGACCTTCCACCATCGCTCATTCATGGTCATGTTCATTGGTTGAATCTGTCTACCGAAATCATCGAGATACGCCCTATCGAACAGCCTTGGGAACAATCCTCACAGAATTGGAGGATTGACTGCACATCTGGACAATATCGTATGTACAAAGGTCGTGAGACCTTCGTTGACATCCAAAGCCCAACCTGGACAATGGTTTCGCAGTGTTTCAACCGTCTCGACATGTACTCGGGGAGCCAGTCGAAAAATCTCCTAATCACCACGTCGCCCATTGACTCTTTCCAATGTGTACCGGCGCTACGATTGTCTGTTGCATTGCCCCGCTATGGATTGTCCTTTTTTGTCAATGAACAAGGAGAATTAGAGTCCCGCGACTTCAAAAACATGGTTTACGACGAAAATCAAAGTGTTGGGACGCTTTTCGGTTTGGAGACTCTTCTTGTTCTCCGGCAGAAATCCAACTTTCCAGAGGAACTTATCCCCAGATGTGTCCTCATACCGAATGGATTTCCCGAACGCCGTGCCAGTGATCATCTGATTCAGGTTCGCCGGGAGTCCACAGGACCTGATGAACCATGGTCCTATAATACCTACAACGTGGATACTGAACTGGGCTGTTTGATAGGGAATGGCAGCGTGATGAGCATGCAATATCTTGCTTGTCTACATGCCGCGACTAGCTGCCACATGCCTGATCCGTTGACAGGCAAAACGGGTGCTCAGACAGCACTTTGTCTCTTTCAGTCACCTGGGTGTCGGTCAATCATGAAACTCCGGGTTGGAATTCTCAGCGAACTCTGGAGTTCAGGATTTCCTCAAATCGATGCTGCACACGAGGAAATCAAACTTAGATATTACTGGAATCACGTTGCGGACAAAGACATCATCAATGCGTCAGAGAAGCGCGCAGCGCGACGAGCTGCATATCTATTTCTCTCGAATGCCAGTGGACTGACTTCATCAGAAGACCGCGAGGACATGAACTACTTGACCCTGGAGTCGGACTTGGAACTCGAAAATGTCGCCTCTACTGCAGCATCTGCTGTCCACCGCTGGTCCACCAATGTGCATACTATGAATACTATACTGAACCGGGCAGAACTGTGGAGCAACATGTTTCCGGATACCGCTACTGAATGCTCATCGCATGACGGTCCAGGAACACGGCCGAATTCCGACTTTGTGCAGACACTGATGACCAGGGCACGCGACATCCTGGAGAAGACGGAGGGAAGTCGTCAACGCTTTCAGTCGCTATTCCTCTTTCCCACGATGGCGTACTGTTCACCATGCCATCAGGCTGCCTTCCTGGCAATCCTCGTAACATTTGCTAGGCAAGCACAGTCCTGTTCGGATAATTTGCCGATTCATGTTGGCTGCATGATGGATGGATATCGTCCGACTGAGGAGGTCTTGCGGAATTATGTTTACGGGTCTCGCCTCAAGGAACGAGCCTTGGATCCGGACTCGGAGAAGCAAAGTGTCGACGGTGCTGTAAAACACTTGCTCAAGAACTGGTCATCTGATAGCCCCCCGACGATCTCGTTGGATTCTCGTTACTGGGACGTGGCAGGTTTGACGACTAGCCTCCAGCAGCTATTCTCCAGCTGTTACTGCAACTTTAAGCTCAAGGAACATCTCACGCGCGTACTCACAGAACCTGGACTACCCACTTTTCCACCCTCGGTCTTGCCTCCGCCATATACTTTAAATGAACATACACCTTTGCAGATCACGCTCAATCAGCTGCTTTCGAACCGACAGGCACCAGAATTACCACCTTGCAGTGCTTTGCCGCGCGAGAGTCACAGGGCTGGCAGAACACCATCGGATGATATTCCTACATTAAATCAGTTATTCTCGTCCCTCCGAACCAACTCCCCATTTCAACAGGAATATCTCGCTCACCTTGGCGTCAGCGCACAACATGCTCGCGAGGAGTCCCGAATGATTCACAGAGTTGCCGCGGAGAATCCCACCGGGACACTCAAGAGGCACTATGCGCGGTGTAGAGCCAAATACAGGGACGGTCTGGCTACTCTCAAACAGAGTCTAGGTCCAACGGCTGATCCATATGAGCAAACGCTCGATCAGCTTGGTCAGTGGCCGCCGATTACGGCATATGTCCTCTTGGGATATCTTGGGTCTACCTCGCCGATCAACCTCTCCGGAGAGTGGAAGAAGTGCTTGGTATCATTAGCTTTACTTCTTTTGGAGCTTCAGCATGCTCGCAGATTAGTTCGATTTGCCCTGGACGGTCTCGAGGAAGAGTTTTCGAAGGAATTAGAGAACGAGGGATGTGACGGGTGGAATCCTGAAGATTACCCGGATTGGTTGTTAATCCAGGTGTGTCTCCATTATCCGGGCACCTGTTTCTACTAATGTTGCTCCTGCCCTGAAACAGATTCAAGGAAACTTTCGCATTCGACGTGCTCAGGCAGAGGCTGCAATGAAGATAATGTCTCCACAATCCGGGGAAAATACTGTCATGCAGGTCAACATGGGTGAAGGGAAATCATCTGTGATCATCCCCATTGCTGCTGCTGTTCTTGCTGATGGAAATCAGCTCGTCCGTGTCATTGTCCCAAAAGCATTGACGGTCCAGATGTTCGAATTACTGGTCGCTCGCCTTGGCGGGCTCGCTAATAGGCCAATATACCACCTTCCTTTCTCCCGTTCCCCCGAGTACGGGCGCAGGGGGGAGGTACTCAGCCTTCAAATTGATGATCTACACAAGCTAATGTCTCAATGCATGGCTGAGCACGGAATTTTGGTCGTCCAACCAGAGCATGTTATGTCACTCAAGTTGATGAGCGTGGAGGAGCAAATTCGCAAAGGCAAACATCTCCCTGACCCTTTACCGAAGCTTCATAAATTCATCTTCAAATACATCTTATCACCTAGTAAATCGGTGAGCAGGGATAATTATATTGGTAATTGTTGATTCAGCTGACTGATGGACGTTTGAACCCCAGTTGCCGCAAGACAGTGTTGTGGGCACCATGTTTCGATGGCTGTGCCAGTCGCCGAACCACTCGAGCGAAAACGACGCTACTCATGCCGACAATCATGGCGAGCATAGTGGGGAGAACCATGCACATAGTGTTCCGGACAGCGCAGCCAAGTGGCTAAGCCTCCAGAAATGGATGCATTTCCATGTTCGAGATATCCTCGACGAGAGCGACGATATTCTTCATTCCCGGTTGCAATTGATTTACACGATCGGCCTCCAGCAACATATGGACGGATATCCCGATCGATGGACGATTACTCAGCAAGTCCTCGGGCTCGTGAAGAGGCATGCAGATTCCCTTTCAAGACATGCCACTGACTCCATGGAGTACGAACGTGGCCCACCCGGATCGTTTCCTCACGTTGGCATCGTGCGAGAGTCCGACGTTGGTAGAGACCTGGTCTCATCGATTGTGGAAGACGTGATGGCTGGACACCTTCTCAATTTCAACTTTCAACATATCTCCATATCATTGCGTCGCGCAATTCGGAGTTTCATATCCGACGAGAATGTCCTCGATGTTCCCGATACAGCCAAGAGAGTAGAGGAGTACGCTAAATGTTCTCTCCAGAGTAACCTTTGGAGTGGACTCCTCCTCCTACGTGGTCTCCTGGCCTCCAACATTCTCTTGTTTGTTTTTGCTGAGCAGAGATGGCGTATTGACTATGGCCTTGTCTCGCGACGCAGCCGATACTCCCTCCGCTACCCCTCCGATCCACCCACCACAATGCTTGGTGTGCCATATCGGGCCAAAGACGTTCCAGCACCCAATACCCAGTTTGGCCATCCAGATGTCACCATCATTCTCACTTGTCTATCTTATTACTATGCCGGCCTCACCGAGGAGCAGCTGAGGTGTACTTTCGAGATTCTACTAAACCAGGATGATCCATCCACAGAATATGCACTCTGGGTCAACGAGTATGGTTTGAGCGAGTCAGTGCCGGAGTCGCTTCAGAAACTTGGCGAGATTAACCTCAAAGCATCGGAACAATGGGACAAGGACATATTCCCGCTTTTTTCTCGGAATAAAGCAACGATCGATTTCTACCTTTCGCAGGTTGTGTTCCCAAAGGAAGCGAAAGAGTTTCCTTGGAAAATTTCTGCGTCTAGCTGGGATTTAGCAGAGAAGCGGGAAAAGCTCATAACCGGTGAGTGAACGTGAAGTCGCGTTGATCAGTTCGGTTGCTGAACTAAGCATCAGGATTTTCGGGGACGAACGATGGCCAATGGTTGTTACCCACGTCTATTACTCAGCGCGAGCTCGACCATCAGCAGGGAACCAATGCGAGGGTTCTTGCATATCTTCTTCAGCCCGAAAATGACTTCTATATGGTAACTCGCGACGGTGGCGAACGACGGACCACGCTCGGGTTTCTCCAAATGGTAACCACGCAACAGCCCCAAATTCGAGTTTTGCTGGATGTTGGGGCACAGATCCTCGATTTTTCCAATTATGAAGTTGCTAGAGGATGGCTCGACATCGCACGCGAGATTTCTGGCGCTATCTATTTCGACGAGAATGATGAGCTGATGATACTCACACGAAACGGCCTCACCCAACCAATGTTATCCTCCCCGCTTTCCAAGCAGTTAGATTGTTGTGTTGTCTACCTAGACCATGCACACACAAGGGGGACTGACATTAACCTCCCTATCGGGTCCCGAGCAGCCGTCACACTGGGTCCTAAGGTCACAAAAGATTGTGTGGTGCAAGGTTCGGTTTGCCACCGGCACGATTTATTCGCTCAATCTCACGGTTTGTGGTTTTTAGGCTGCATGCGGATGCGGAAGCTGGGTCGTGGTCACTCGGTCATGTTTTTTGCGCCGCTCGAGGTTGATTGGAGCATACGTGCTGTGGTCGGCAAAAAGGATCAGAACACCCGAATCACCACTGTCGACATTTTATGCTGGGCAATACACGAGACCTGGACCCAAATACAGCAGCGGGCTCCTTACTGGGCACAACAAGGCATGAGTCATAAAACGAGATCTGGCGCTTGGTCCCGTTTTTGCAATGAGCTCAAGCCAGATCAGCTGTCGGATGCATGGCTCCAGCCAGATCTCAAGTCATTGGCCGATCTCTATGCACCCTGCAAAACTAAAAATGCCTCGAGTAGCTTGTCGACACTGGACTCAGAGATCCAGCAACACTGTAAAGATCTCGGCGTTCTATCACTTCCTACTGCACAGATAGAAGAGGAACGGGAACGGGAGGTGAATCGCGAGCGAGAGCGCGAACGCGAGGTGGAGTTGCCTCCCAGGGCAAAACCGGCGGAACATTCCCTCCACCCAGACGTCGTCAAGTTCGTGACCACCGGCGAGATCACTCCATTACACGTGAACAGTGCTTTCCATCCCGTGTTCACGACACTCGGAAAAAGCTCTGCAGCCACTCGCGATGCAGACGTCTGGAGCCCGCTCATCTTGGCGACGGAGGACTTCTGCAAGACAATCGATCCTGAGTCCACCAGAGGGACGATGGATCAATATCTTCGATCTGTTCAGTGGATTCTCTCCCGTAGGAATTGGAAGGATCGCGACCAACTACTTGTTCTGCTGAGCCCATTCGAGGCTGACAGGCTTATGCCAGACATCAGGGCAAGCGAACACGTTCATCTTCACGTATACGCACCCTGCACATCCCAGCGAATGAAACCGTCCGACGATCTCACACTGTATTCTATCCCTCCCCTGCCCTCCGACTGGACTCCACCATGGGCTCTGATCGACCAGCTGAACGTGTTCGCTGGGCAGCTCTATCTCAGAGACTATCAATCATACCTCCGGCTATGTCGTTTTCTCAGCGTCCCCACGAAAGATTCGTCGGACGATACAACAGTGCGGTGGAATCTGTTCAACGTCCCTGGTAGTTTCGAAGAGAATGAAATCAGGTTTTCAGGATCGCCACTGCCTACCGTATTGGCGCTACTGGCGATTCGGAACAGAGGGCGACCCTTCACACAGACGCACATGGGCAAAATTCTTCAAGGGCATCTACTAACAGAGAAAGACTTTGAGCCGCCAATGTCGGTTGTGTCTGGCCACAACCCCCCTACATCTGCAATAGCATCTACGTTCTGACTGACGATAAATTCCTCATCGATAGTGAGTTTTCTGATACCTGGATGTTTGACGGTCCAGGAGCCTGAGTCAGGACTCATCATTTGCTTTGCAGCCATTCTCGTGTTCGTTCTGCTTCTTCACGTTTACGCCCACGCTCTCTATGACGTTGTACTCATTTCTTTTCTCCTCTGTACTTTACACTATATATTCTGTGTCAGAATCAACAGCTGTTTCTCCCCGCCGCATTTTATCGGCTGAACCGCCCAAGAAAGCTCTCGCCGACTACGGCGACCACGACCCCATTTCTCTCTATCTCACCAAATGCTTAATACCGCCACTAATTCTCTCGCACTGATCATCCTCTCCCCTTCGATCTCGCCTTTCGCCTTCAATCACGGTCTGGTCCCGACTCACGACCTAGACTAGTACTAATTCCTCATATTTCCAAATCAAAAGTAAACAACGTTCCTGCCGACGGAGTTCGGCCCTTCATCTAGTACTATTGGGATTACACAAACTCATCTTCGACCGTCTATCATGACTACGTCTACCATCCATCATCATCAATTAAATTTCCACTCCGGCTCTGTCGTCCGGATAGACTGAAATGATTGGATTGAATCCTATATGAGACAAGCTTCTCAAAATCGCCGTGAGTCGATGTCTTTACAATTTCACGACAGTTTAGTGAATGAGGCATATGAAACCTGCTTTTTCTATCGTAGGTGATGCATCATCAACAATAACTTCAAGAACTTGGAACGTGGTCGACGACGGAATCGGATTTTTGATTCCATAAAAAGAGACAAGTTGTTGATATTAGACAAGTACGCGTTTTCATTCGTATGCACTTTTCACTTTATCTCATATCAACCAATGCATGGATGAATGGTGTATAGAACAACACGGCAAAGTATGGGTCGTGCACGGCTATTACGAATAGGCACGGATAAACCGAAGAGCATCAGTCGGGTCTAATACAAGCATGCCTCGAGTCGCCACATGGCACAAACGATGTATCGAGTGCGGTTCTCGAGTGCATCAAGAGGTGGATACCAGGAAACCCGACGGGTGTGCTTGCGGGAAATTCAGTTCACGGATCGATCCTTTTTGGACGAGGAAATGCCTATCGAGTCCTGGATTGGTTGCATTACGGGTGAGTAAAGTCGTCACCACAACCACAAGTCCCATTCTGATGACATGTCTGTCTTAAGAGTTGCCGGTAAGCGTTTCCATTTTACTTTATCTACGGCGACGGTCTATTCAAGAAGTTAGATGCCATCCTCAGTGCACTCTCCTCACTCCTAGTTCCAATACTTTGACAAGTCTATCCCAAGAACTGTGCCGTAGCTGGTATCCTGGAACTGAAGCACCGTCGAGGATTTTGAGCAGCAAACACAGGTATGTTTCAGTGTACTTCAATGAGCACTTACGGATGTCATTCATGTAGAGTATTGGAAGACAACAAGAGTTCTATCCGAGGTTACCCTTTTCATCTTGACTTGGCCGTCCGACTGAATCTCTCTTGCAGAGCTTGCGTGGTATCGAGAAAACATCTTTCGTGCGCCACAACGTGTCAAATCCAAAAAGAAAAAGGCTCGCACGCAACCCTCGTTTCAGCTACTCATTCGATTCCCCCTGCTTCAGACCAGCAGTGGTGTGAGTTACAATGGCAACGCGTTCGGTCGATGGAAGCGGGACTGGCACCAAGTTTAAGTTGTAATGTACAACCGTCAAGGCCGTACAGGGTATGTATGTTTTTCTCACTCACTCACTTACCACTCTACTCACAGACGACTCCCCACCCCTCGTACTCCTCCCTACCCTCCTGCACCGCCAATATCCTTGCTCTGAGCGCCCCCCCTATAGGACCCAATCCGAGCCCGTCGGTCGGGTACGTCGGCACGTGGATGTCCCGCCCCTCGAACCCGATCCGGCGGACGGGCGCAACGATCGCAGCGGTGCCGACGCAGAAAACTTCGAGGAGGGTGCCATCGGCGGACCAGCGTTGGAGATCAGCTATGGTAAAGGTACGCTCGGCGGGGTAGAGCGCTGTCCCGTTCATGTTGGTCGTGGTCGTATCAGAGCCGATGGACGCGTGGAAATCGGGGTCCGACGCAAGGGCGAGACACGATGCGCGAGTGACACCGGGGAGAATCGTCCCGTCCAGCGGGGGCGTGATGACATCCAAACCTATAGATCACCCCGCACTTCGTTCAGTCTCG
>JBBPQP010001017.1:0-14190 GCA_038092555.1 Boletus subgraveolens | reverse complement strand
GACAGAGGCCTCCCTACCTTAAATCCTGAACAAAGAACTCTCTATCATGCAGTTATGGCCAGTGTCATCAACTCCAATGGATCCATGTTCTTTCTTCACAGTGGTGGTGGTTGTGGCAAGACTTATCTGGCCAAGCTTATTTCTGCTGCTGTTCGTGCAAGAGGTGAAATTGTCCTTTGTGTTGCATCCACTGGTCTTGCCTCCCTTCTTCTTCCTGGTGGCCGTACAGCCCATTCACACTTCAAGATTCCTATTCCCTGCCATGAACAAAGTACTTGCAACATCAAGAAGGATGATCTCAATCACCAGCTTCTTCTGCAGACATCTCTCATCATCTGGGATGAAGCAGGCTCCCAACATCATCATGTGGTAGAGTCTGTGGATCGCACTCTATGTGATCTCCTCAATAGAAATCAACCATTTGGAGGTGTCACTATTCTATTTGGTGGAGACTTCAGACAAATCCTTCCTGTCATCCAGCATGGCTCAAGAGAACAGATTGTCCCTGCTACTCTCACCCACTCCAACCTTTGGGCAAACATGTCTGTCCACTATCTTCTTCAAAACATGTGTCTTGGCCAAGATCCTGAATCTGATGAATGGGCACAGCAACTACTTCAAATTGGGGTCACTGATGGAGATATCATCTTTCCTAACCACATGCATTGTGATAATGATATGCCATTTCTTATTAATGCCATTTACTCTCAGCTCCTTGCTGGAAACCACCTTCATGATCAGTACTTTTTGAATCACACTATCCTTGCTCCTAGAAATCTCCAGGTCCATGAAATCAACTCCACCATTCTCGACTCTGTAGAGCCCCAGAGAAGATGACCTATCTCAGTGCAGACTCTATCACTGATAGAGAATATGACTACATTCAACTAGAAGTCCTGCATAGCTTCAACCCCTCTGGATTTCCTCTTCACCAGCTGGAGCTCAAGAATGGTGCCCCACTTATGTTGTTGTGCAATCTGGATCCTATCCATGATCTCTACAATGGTACTCAGCTGAGGCTTATCAGGTCCACTCAGTGGTATCCTGGAGTGTCGTGTGTTGGGTGGAATTGGCAATGACAATGTGGTTTTTATTCCTTGCATGGCCCTTGATAGTGGTTTGGAGGATTCCCCTGTTTCATTTCATTGCTTGCAATTTCCTATTCATTTGGCCTATGCAATGACCATCAACAAGTCTCAAGGGCAAACACTCAAGCATGTTGGTCTCAACTTGAATTCACCTGTTTTTTCTCATGGACAACTCTATGTGGCCCTTTCATATTGTACCCATCCTAGAAATGTCAAAGTTTTCTTTCCTTATGATCCAGATAATCCAGAAAATACCAAAGTTTCAAATGTTGTTTGGAATGAAGTATTTAGAAACTTGGAAATATGATTGTACTATACCATTATACCAGCAATAAAAACTTGGATGATTGTGCCAAAGGCACAACAGCATAGGTAGTGACCTTTAGCATTCCAAAAAACATCTACCAAATCCAAGCACAATGCAGAAGGCATGAAGCAAGGATTCACATGAAACTAGAATGAAGCCCTTCACATGGAACTTGGATAAGCATCTTCACTTAAAGACTTGGATAAGCATCTTCACTCAAAAACTTGGATGATTGTGCTGAAGGCACAATAGTGGGTGAAAACACCTAGTCTAAAGAGTTAAGGGAGAATGGGTGACTGTGACTGTGATGTGTGACTGTGTGCAGACAATGAGCAGTTGGTGATGCTTATTTCAGCTGTTTTGCTTATTTCAGTAAATCTGCATTTCTTTCCCTTTTTGTTAAGCAAAACCTCGGCTGGCTGCAATCCTTTGTATGTTCAGTAGGGTGCTAGCACAGCCACATTCCTTTTTTGGTGTCCCCTTGGGCTTCAGTGTCTCAACTCCAACTACTCCCCTTTCTACATCAATACATAAGTATATACATATCTTCATCTGAAGTTTTAGATTGTATTAACTTAGTAATATTTACCCTACTAAATGATGGACATAGTATTCATCTCACTAGTCATTCTGCCTGTGATTACAGTAGTGCGATGTATGCTTATGTAATCAAGAAGCGTGGGTACACTCACCTTAGAAGGGTTTGGGCACCACTTCTTGATGCAACTACCCCCCTTCCCTTCAACTACAACTCATATATATTTATCTTTAGTTGTAGATTGCATTGATTTAGTAACATCTATCCTATTAAATGATGGATATCACCTCACTGTGGTCATTTTGCCAGTAGCTGTGCTTCTTGATTATATAAGCATACATTACACTATACTTACCTTATTGGGCTTGAGCTTTACTTCTTGACTGCAACTACCCCCCTTCCCTTCAGCTACAATTGATATATATTCATCTTAAGTTGTGGACTGTATTGATTTAGTAATATTTACCATATTAAACAAAGGATATAGCAGAATTTCATCTTACTGTGGCCATTTTGCCAGTAGCTGCGCTTCTTGATTACATAAGCATACATTCCACTACACTTACCTTATTGGGCTTGGGCTTCACTTCTCAACTGCAACTCTCCTCCTCCCATTAACTACAACTCATATATTTATTTTAAATTTTAGATTGTATTGATTTAGTAATACACTTACCCTATTAAATGACAGACATATGTAGCATTCACTGGCCATTCTGCCTGTGATTACAGTAACCTGCATTTCTTGATTACATAAGCATAGCTACATTGCACTACACTTACCTTAGATTACTATCTTGCAACTAGGACACTAGCATAATCCCTGCCCACATTTCATCCAGCCTGAGGTGTGCAAAATATATTTAATATATACATATAGCAATTATTATTTAGCAGAAGAACTACTGTTCTGAGCTGGAAGTATCATTCCAGAACTGGAGAGCTCTGGTAGAGTGCATGTAGCATTTATTACTTAGCAAAACATTGACTAAAAATGATTCTTCCCATGAGTCTCAATTCTAACTATTACATCTATTTTACTTTAGCATTAGATAGTACCTATTTTATTTATGTTTCCCTCAGGCTTGCTGCCTAAGTCAGAGGAACCCCTAAGAAGAACAGAATTGGCTTTGATTCAATATTAAATTAGCTTCAGTAAAAAAATTAGAAAATCAATAAAAATAAGAACAGGAGGCTGACAATTCAGAGAAGGGGAGGGTGAGTTTGCAAGCTGACCTGCCTTGGGCCGAGGAACGAGGCCTAAGGCAAAGGTTGGCTTGCAAACTCACCTCCCCTTCTCTGAATTGTCAGCCTCCTGTTCTTATTTTTATTGATTTTCTGATTTTTTTATTGAAGCTAATTTAATATTGAATCACCCAACCCATGTTGTCTTTACCACGAGATAACTATAAGATCAAGTCTTGCATCCCCTCTTTAGGAACTAAAATAAAGCCCTTCACATAAAACTTGGATGATTGTGCCAAAGGCACAACAGCGGGTGAAAACACCTAGTCTTAATTAAATTACATAAATAATCAGATAATTTAATTGTGTCTGGACTAGCCAATTTCAAACTTGGATTCGGTTTTCAACTGAGGATTGCTATACTTTTGTAGTACTGGTGTACCAGTACAACTACTGTCAGTAGTAGTGCACTAATTTCAAATACAGATAGTTTTGATTCCAAAGCTTGCACATGGTGGTGTACATACCACACACTATGTATTTCACCACATTCCAATATCCATGTCTGACAAAGTCATTGGTACATGTTGCACCTTGGCCATCACTGCCTGTCTCAACATGATCACTGGCATATGTATCGACTTTACATCCACTTGTGAGTACCCACTTTTCTGCATCTTGTTGCACAACTTGAACTGATAAGGGTCATGCTTCAAGGATGCTCATGTACCAAGACACTGTGTTGTTGTTCCTGTCTAGGATGCCATAAACATGTCTCAATAGATGACTCACAAGACAAACGAGACCCACTTCTTTCAACAAATACCCAACAACCTTCATTACAACCCCCCCATGTGCAGCCCATAGTACGCTCATACAGGCACCTGGTCCTAGCTTGTCACTTGGTTTGTCCCATACACCCCCCTGCTGATGTGTGGGACTAACTCACGCTCTATAGAGTAAAACCAACAGTCCACATGTTGTTTTGATTGATGTTCTTGTTCTTGTGTGTTGTGCTCATGCTGTTTTTCATAAGCCATATATGGATGTTCTAGTTTTGACTTGTAAAATCTTATTCATCAGTCACCATTGACCAACCCAGGGAGATCAACTCCTCTTGAACATTCCAGTGATTCAGTGGATAGGGGCTGAGCTCCATGTGTTGAGTCCATTTTACAGGAACTTCAGTGCAACTCTAGCTATCATGACTTGCATTGCCTGCAATCAAGCCAACAAGTGACCTGTAAACACCAGAATGAGGCAGGATAAGCAAACCATGGATGCATTGCCATGTGTGCTCACAGGGACCCCAAGAGGTTGAAATTTGTCAAGGTTGATCGACTAGATCACTTGATATTCACTATTCAAGGTGGGTGGACTATCTACAAGAACATCAATCCCATCATTCACATGTAAACATGAAAGATATGTACACATCATATATGACCTGATATACAAGCCCAAACCCAATATATTTACACTTCCCCAAACCAAAAAAAAACCTTTCTTCCTCCCCCTCAAATCTAGGCAATATGAAATCAGAATAAGGTGGCCAGTTTTGGAGCTGTGCCAGATTGCCACCAATTCGAACCCATGCCAGATGTGATGGCATTGGTCCATCCAGCACAAACAACCAATGCCAACCCAGCAGACACATGTATGCATTGGGTGGCACTGTGATGGTGCACATCATCCCAGAACAAGAATAGGGTATGTCTGCCACTCATCACATTGCTGTGCATGCTCAATGAAACTAGATGTCAGTTGTCTGTCAGAAGTTGTCTGTGTCTCAGATGGGCAGTACAAAGGGGACCCACCTATGATGAGAGAGATACCCATTGTACTTGTCATTCCTTGATAAAGCATCACATTGATTGAGGATTGTTATCTCTGAGCATGCAATCTGTCTTTGTAATCATGAATGTTGGTTGTTGGAATTCCTGGTTCAGGTATGGAGGGGTGTATACCTCGATCTGCATTTCCTCTGGGTAGACATACTGTATGTATGACCTGTTGGGGTAGTACATCTCTGGATCTGAGCCGAGACCAACAAGCAACCATCAGGGAAGGGCGTCGCCTCAAAGTAATACAGCTGTGCAACACCTCAGATCGTGTTGCCAAGGATCAAGAAGCATGCTGCATTGACCAATGGGCTTTGGTGGGTTGTACAGGGGTGTGTTTGGGTGGTCACTTGCCAGTCTGAATCCAATGGGTCCTTGGTAAGCACCATTCAGGATCATGTATGTTCTGTAAGTAAAATTTTGTTAGCTTCACGCATGACGCATGTCTTGGCCGTCCATGTCAACACTGGCTTACCTGTCCAGAAGCATAACCATACACCACATCACTCTCTTTGATGGCTATACACAAATTGACCATCCCTATCAATTCAAGGTCACCTTCCCTGTCATCTTTGACCCCATCACTCTCAACATGGCAGTATTTGAGGGTGGTTCCGCCAGTAGCTTGGTCTCAAATTTTTTGGGGGGGATGTTTGCCTATACTGTCAGGGCCATGGCCTGTGCAAGGCTTCTTTGTGTGAAGGTGACCATCATCACTTTTTTGATGAGACTGGAACTAATTTGTCAAGTTTGAGAGCAGCTCTAGCTTTATCTGTCAACTTGGTGACTTGGTTTGTTGCAATGGAGGAAGTATTTGGGTTGCATGGCTGATGATGATTTAAACAGTGTCTATTTCAACTGGGTTTGTACATAGGCTTTAGCAGTGTCTCATTTCTTAAGATTTGTGATGCATTGCATAGTCTTAGTACTGTGTTAGACATGGATTTTGATATGTTGCAGGTTAGAGACAAATAGCCATAGATACCCACCCTTATCCATGTGATTGCCATATGTATATTACCCTTTGTCTAGTTGGGCCTGTCCATTTGTATACTACCACATGAGAAGTCATCCTTGAATCTGTCTCAAAGTAGCTGCATGCAACATGATATTGTCAACCCAGGTGGCTGTGTTTCTTGGAAAATATGATGACATGGGCTTGTGATGCTATTTCAAAGAGATAAAACATGGTAGTGGGATCAAAGGAATCAAAGGGGGAAAAGGATAAATCTGGGGTGTATGTAAAATTACACAACTTTCAGTGTCTCTCTAACACCTGCATTTTTGGCCTACAATTCATCTCATTGTCTGACATACAATTTGCCTAACATTCAAGGGGAAAAAAGAAATGGAAATTCCACAAGCCATGGCATTTAGGCTATATGATGAGATAAAGTTAGTATAGTATGTAAAAACCATGTCACCTCACTACTTACAAATAGGGTGGTGCAAGATTACATTCATAACAAGCTTTACCCTTTCCTCTTTATTGTTGGTAGTGGAGTATTTGACAAGGACTTCATCAAGTTCCTTGGACACCTGAGCAGATATTCCAGATGCTTCATACTTTTGTTTGGCCATGGAAAGAGGGTCTTCAGAATTGTTTTGGACAAGAGTAAAGGAATGCTGAAGAATCAGCAGGAGATCTATTGGCAAAGATTTAAAAGCTGTCTGAATCCAAAATTGATTGATCTACCAATGCCACCTTGAAGGATCATTTGCCATGAATCAGCTTTGTTCTTAGTCTAAAACATATAAGGGATTGGTATAATAAATGTATGCTCATGGATATACTTGCCATGGATTTTGCTTCTTTTCTTGAAAAAGAAACCTAAAATTATAGAATTATTTTAGCAGGTATATAGGACTACAGTGTACAAAAATTACAAAACATTTACAAGGTGTGATTGAGGCTGGTTGACAATCTGAACAATATTAGCTGTGATATATGGGTGTTGAGGGTAAAACTGACAGCCTGTTTGGATTGTGAATAGAAACATCAATATGATAACATAGATAGCTTACCCTCTGAATGTCAACAAAGCAAAGATGTAAATAATACAAAAAAATTGCATGACAAACTGAACTTATATCCTATAGGAGTGGAGATTCATAATTACATGATTCATAAAGGTAGCAAAATAGTACATACCAGCTAGGTACATTATAATGTAAGAATTAATAGAATTATGCCAGGGGGCTGTATGTGGGACATACCAAATGACAAGCTAGGACCAAGTGCTTGTATGAGTGTACTATGGGCTACACATGGGGGGTTGTGATGAAGGTTGTTGGGTATTCATTGAAAGAAGCAGGTCTCATTCATCTTGTAAGTCATCTATTGAGACATGGTCATGACATCCTAGACAGAAACAATGACACAATATCTCAGTACACAAACGTTCTTAGAACATGACCCTCATCTGTTCAAGTCAATTGATTGTAGGGCAAGATGCAGAAAAGTGGGTACTTACAAGTGGATGTAAAGTCAATACATATGCCAGTGATCACATCAAGACAGGTAGTGATGGCCAAGGTGCAACATGTACCAATGACTTTGTCAGACATGAATAATAATTGGAAGGTGATGAAATATGCAGCATGCAGAGGTGTATGGTATGTACACCACCATGTGCAAGCTTTGTATGGTTGCCCAGCTGTACCAGCTTCAATTTGAATTTTTTGAATTTTGAATCCAGCTGTGGCAGGGATTATGTACTATTTTTACTTATTTATTTACATCATGTGACCATTAAATGTCACACATAGGCAATGTCACAGGTCATGTGACTGTAAAAGCAGTGCAGTAAAATGTAGGTGGTAAAGGCAGGTCACTGGCATGGGTGGGGGTACCACTTGGGTATAGGTATGGGTATGCCAAAAAATGGACAGAATTTACAGATAAGCTATCTAGATACATGTAAATATATCTGAATATATTTAAGAGCAAGGTGTCAGGGAGTGGTGTCAAGAGGACAACTAGAATTCTGTACTACTATGAAAAATGATGAGCAATACATGTCAAAGTGTCACACTCAAGCAATGTCTATATATGGTAAGTTGTGGCTATAAGGTGTCATCCTCACCCTGAGTCATCCTCACCCTTCCTTACACAATATGGTGGGCAAACTTTAGACATGGTCTAAAGGTTGGACAAAATGTAAACCTAAGTTTGTCGTTTATAATGTGATAGTTGCCATGTAGATATTGGTAATACTTATGAAGGAAAACACATCAGCAAAAAGGCGAAATATTGGCAAACAATTAGTCTATGGCCAGTTTTAGAAATGCAAACTAGAGACTATGGATATGGACAGTATTTGAAGAATAACTCTGGTTTATATGTCAGGTAACACATATAAAACAAAGTTATTCTTCAAATACTGTCCATAGTATAGACACTAGTTTGTATTTCTAAAATTGACTGTAGACTAATTGTTTGCCAATATTTCACCTTTTCACTGATATGTTTTCCTTCATGAGTATTACAAATATTTACATGGCAACTATCATGTTATGATTGAGGAGGCTCCTAACCCATTTTCTCCTTCACCTCCTCCTCATCGTCTACCGACTCCAATCCCTTCGTCAGTCACCCCTCCATCCCACCTCAACCATCCCAGTTCTTCTCTCTTCTCTGAACTCTTCCACAACCTCCAGGACTACCAGATCTCTGCCTCCACCTGGGCCGACTTACTAGACAAGTCCCTCTTTGAGGGATGAGGCTATACTCCACCACCTTCAGGCATCTCCACCATTGCCTCCGGATACTCCCTTCCATCTCTGCCTCTCAGGCTTCCCCTTTCTCCTTTATGACTCTTACTTACATCTCCTGACTCACATAGACATTGCCTCCTCATAGCCTTCTCTCACAGGCTATACATATCCCCATTTATCCTATCCGAATATTACATGCTACATGATGTGATGCATCCATTTTCTTATTTATCTTTAGGGCCCTGATACCTGCCCTAAAGTACCCACTATATATATTAGGGCACTGCTTGTATCTCTCTTCTTCCCTAACCTTGATATACACTTATTTGTGTAGTCAACCTTGTTCCTCGAGATCCCCTCCCTCATGCCTTGTCTCACCACTACCTCATCATCCCCTCTACCAACTCTGGGCCAGTCCCAGTACTGCTGACTTACATCAGGCCGTTCACTCTTAACTCCATTCGGAGGTGACCAAGAATAGGAACAAGATGACACGTTCACAAACATGTACCATTGTTACACTGGTCATAACATATCACATTATAAACTACAAATTTTAGGCTTCACATTTTGTCTGATCTTTAGACTGTGTCTAAAGTTTGCCCACCATATTGTGTCAGGCTCACCCTCACTCTTGCTGTCACCATTATCATCTCCCTGGCCCTTGACATGCAAAAGCAACAGCCAACATACACAGTCAGCATGCACATTGTGCTATTGCTCTCACCTTCAACTTTGTCCAATACCAAATCAAACAATTGTAGCAAGGCTGTATCAGGTGAGTTGCAGCTGTCAGATGCTATATATATATATGATGTAGGGGTGTGGCATGACCATTCCTGAGGTGCAAAATGCAAGTGCAACCCCAGAGGAGTTGGTAATTGAAGGTTGGTGACTGTGTATGAAATACAATTTAAAGACTTGACAAGCCACAACTTACCATATTGGGCAGGCCCAACAGCTTGAGTGCACCAAATATTTGAGATCTCATGCTGTACAGCAACTGATATTGCTCAACATTTTGGTTATGCCAGTAAACTTTTAGATGACATTCAGCAAATTAAGGGAATTTTTAGTTCACCTTTTACATCTTTTCATTGCAGTATACAAACAGTATGATAACATAGCTACCATATTATTACCTAATTATGCAGCACTTACATATATCTTTCTGTATTGGTGATAGTTTCTGACTTAAAGTGTCTGAGGTCTCTTTACCATGTACTAATGAAGTGTGAATGTCTAGCTCTCCATATCTAATTGTGTCTACAACAAACAGACTTTTTTCAGATTAGCACTGTAATGTTGCCCATTGCCATCTTGTGGTGGGTGAATCCAAAGATAAATCTAAAAAGTTAGCAGAGAGCAGGGTGTGGGAGTAACCTACCCCACACTTTGTTCAACTATTTTGACTGTGTTGCTTATGTCACTTTTGCCATGTGGGTTTCCTTTTTTGTTGACCAAAAACCATGTGGCTCGGCTGGCTGCAATCCTTTGTCTGTTCAGTAGGGCGCTAGCACAGCCACATTCCTTTTTTGGTGTCCCCTTGGGCTTCACTGTCTTACAGCTGTTTTCATAAGTATGTGGAAAACAGATTTTCAAAAGTTGTGCCTCGAAGACAGCCAGGAAAAGACCCCAGGTGCAGCTGGCAGATGCATACATTGCCATGCATCATCCCAGTTCATGGCTTCCTTTCCATGACCAAGATGGCCCAGAAATCTTGAGCTAGCACTCAACCTTCAGCCCAGGAGACCCAGGACTATTCCTTTGCTATAGCCCTCACTGTCTACTCAAAGCTCAAACAGCTCACTGCCAAGGGCAAGGCCTCTACCAAATGTGAAGCAAAATCTGTCAAAATGAAGGAATTGGTCTTTGCACTTGAGGAGAACAACTACCTTGAATTCTTGGAACATATTCTCAAGAAGCATGAGAAAAAACAGTATGAGGTTTCTAGCAAGCAATGTTTCTCATTCAAGTTTATTGCCCTGAGGACAAAGAAGTTTGATGTTGTTTTTTTTTTCCCTCCACTTTCTCATCTCATGAAATTTATATTTAGCCAACACATTGGTGATGTGATGGATGTGGACAATGAGCTGGACTACAAGAATATGGTGCAAAAGCTTCTCGATGCTGGTGACCCCTCCAATCCAACAAAGATTCTCATGGACATGAAGGACATCAAGAAACTGCCATCGTATCAAGCTGGTAATGGAGACTCTGAGGATGAAGACTTGGATGCCTCAGATAATCACCAGGTTTCTTTTTTTTTCTGATCAAATGAGTTTCTAACATGTTTGACAAGACTGCATCATCTAAAACAGCTATGAACCTGGACATGCATCTTGCTCAATGGTGCATCAAGCTTACCAAACTCTACAAGAATGAGCACAATGAAGGTCTCACATACATTGAACCATCAGGTGCCATGCAGCTTACTCCAGCCATGGTACTTGACTGGACTCGGGCTTTGGTGCATATTTCTCAAAAAGTCACCCGAAAAAACTAATTAGTCTATAAGAAGAAGGGCAGGCAACATTGAACATGCCACCCAATATACTGTTGTTTGACATGGCCAACAAAGCGCCATTTTTGCACCTGGCATGCAAGGTGCAGAGCCATTTGCAGCCCCCACCATCTCTGAACCCAGCATTCAATGTCACCTCACTTACATCAGTCCTCCTACTTCAGACGTTGGCCAATTCTGGCCTACTTTCCCATGCTCCAACCGCTCAGGCTCCATCAACACCTGTCCATCATGCAGTAGAAAGAACCACCTCACCTCCACCTCTGTCACCTTCCCAGCTCTCATGGTTCCTTAGATATGCCGAAACAGATCTTGGCGTCACTGATGCCACCATGTACAAGAAAAAACTTCTGGCACAGCACATCAGTCCCAACATCTTCTGTGATATCAATGACAAGATGCTTTTGGGAATTGGAATTCTGACTGGTGATATAATTCATCTGAAAAGAGGTTGTACCATGTGGTGGAATGGTCCCGATGCAAAGCAAAAGCACAGCAATACTGATCAGAGCCTGACAGGCCAATCAAGGCATGCAATTGCTACTCCACTGAAGAAAAAGATTGCATATGAGAAGAAGTATCATGACAGTGGTGGCTGTCACTTTACAGGACCTCTGATGGAACCTGGTGATGACAACAATGCACCAAAAGATCATGATCTTTGGTACATGTCTATGGATCATGGTGTTTGGCTTCCCATTCCAAAGGGGTATGTTATTTCTGAGAACACAGAGGAGGATCCTGTGGATAGTTTCTTCATGTATTAGAATCTGTCATTTGCATAGTGTGATTATACCAGTTGTGTTGATTGTGTTACTCATTCAAATCCAGTCTCTGAGTCATGTCTGTCTGATTTACTACACAATAACAGTCACAGGAGGGTCATTTACACTACACAATATAACCCGACGCCCTAAAAAAACCCTCCACCTTGTCCAGTGTGATGCTCTGGCATGCACAAGCAATTGTGGTCATTGAAAAATTGTTGGAGTGGTGGCAGAAGAATGCCTTGATTGCAGCGAATGCTTGCTCAATTGGATTGTAATCGGGGGAGTATGGAGGAAGGAAAATGAGCTTGCAAACTGTAGATAGTTAGTAGACAACAAACAAGCAATAGATCTAATGACATACGATGCATATCTTCAATGAGGGCATGAACCTCCTCACTCTGGTGAATGCGACAATTGTCCATTATAATGACACTGTGGGGACCGGGGTATGGATTGGTGAAAGGTATCTGTACAAAAATAAGTTGATAACAACTGTTTAGAATGATAAAAGACGTCCCACATGTTCCTGCAAAATTTTCACAAAGCGCTGGCTGTCAACTGGGCCTTCAACAATGTCATATGCAATAATTCCATCAAGAGTGATAGCGGGAAGGATGGAGAATCTGGCACCATAGACAAAGCATTTTCTGACATGGCAACAAACTCCTTTTGTTGACCACCCATGCTGATGGGCAGATGTTTGTTTGTCCTTGGCTGCTTCATCAATGAAAACCAGCATATTCAGGTTGGGTACCTCTGCAGCAATACAATTCATGTATAATGCGCATATCTCTTCATTCCACTCTGCAGCAGAAGAGGAGACAATCTTTCAGGTGATAGCAAGACATTGGAGGGTTTGAAGAAGGGTGGGGAGAATGGCATATTTGCAGCACTTGATCCAAAGCTCATGTTGGAGCTCATCAAGATAGATTGTACTATGATGCTGTATGACGTTGGATATGAAATCAACATCCGCAGAGCTGAGGATATATGGGCACCCAGTGAGATGAGAATATCTACAAGGGTTAGTGACAATGCTGTATTTCGAGTACAATGAAAGGGTTTTGTATACAAGTGACTTCCTGATGCCTAGTATGCAACAGATATCTTTGATGCTGTGGTTTTCATTATGGAGGAGCGGGATGTGGGCTTTGACATTGTCAGACACAATTCAGCGGTGGCCAGGCATGTGGATAGTGGCAACAAACAATGCTTACTTCAGCCAGCTATTGGCCCACTCAGCTGTGCCTGGGGTCTTTTCCTGGCTGTCTTTGAGGTGACTTTCAAAAATCTGTTTCCACATACTTATGAAAACAGCTGTAACTCCAACTACTCCCCTTTCTACATCAATACATAAGTATATATCTTCATCTGAAGTTTTAGATTGTATTAACTTAGTAATATTTACCCTACTAAATGATGGACATAGCATTTACCTCACTGGTCATTCTGCTGTTACAACTACGACCGGTAGTCGAACAAGTAGACACGAAGCATAAAGCTGCCTTGGGTCTAACTCTTGTTGGTCCTAACGACATAGGATACTTTCTGGCTTAATGGGAGCCAGGCGACAGATGATGAGGGATACTAGGAGTAATATCCCGAGGTAGACAGTGACCGAGAGTCCTAGGCAAAGAAGGTTGGGTAACCTTGACCGGGGGAGAACGTTGGGATAGCGAGGTCGATGTCAAACAGGCGAGGCTCTCGTGACTGGGGTGGAGAACTGAGAGACGAGCCAATGACGATGGGCTGTTGGACTGGAGAGCAATGAGGGTTGCTCTGGTTGTAACTCTAGAGGAGGTCTAGAGTTGTTGATGGAGTCCTTCAATGAAGGAGGAAAGAGGGGAGGGCGAGGTAGAGGTCAAGCAAGGGAATGTTGCAGGGAACAGATGATGAATACCGCAAGAGTAAGGGTAAGGTGTACACTTGGGGTGTCAGATCAAGGTTAGAGAGAGAGGTGTTTGAGAGGAGTTCAAACTTATATACCCCAGCTGTAAGGGCTTTAGGGCAGGTATATCCCTATCTGGTAATGGTGGTCCGTGCACAGTCTAACCTTATATGGTAAGAGTCCATATCCGTAAAAGGAAACCCGGAGTCAGTGTGGTGAGGTTATTGCCCAAAAAGGCAGGAGGGGTCTGCCATGGGAAGTTCACGAGCGGAAGGACACGTTATGGGAATCAGTGTGGCGTGTTGTGTGGTGATGGCACATGAGTGATCTCA
>JBBPQP010001016.1:0-14200 GCA_038092555.1 Boletus subgraveolens | reverse complement strand
CTCACAGGCTCGGGGGAGACGAGTATCCTTGCATGGACAGGGACATCTGGCAGGTTCAACAGCTGCCTCCCTGCCAACATCATTGTGTTCAGCCAGCCGCCGACAACACACATTCCGCTGGCTGTTGAAGGTGCCCAAATGGATGCGATCACGCCTGGATTGCGTGCTTCACTCAATCTCACCTTGGTCATGCAATTGTATGACCGCCTCCATGATCTCCCTGTACCATCGTTCTCAGATCAACGGATGAAGCTTCCATGCCTCGCTTTCCACCTTGGGCGTGTATTGACATCGGGACCTGTGTTTCGGGCAAAGGCGGACTGCCTCGGCATCGTAGAGATTCGGACTGCCGAAAATCTTTCTCGCCTAGATTCTCTGATTCTTGTTCACCCCTGGATTGACTTCCTGCTCGACCGCCACCCCGTTGGAAATATCATAGAGACAATTACCGAGGAGGATACCAATGACCAATCTTCCTCACCGGATGATTCGATATCGCCCTCCGGCCTTGCCAACATCACATTAGCAACCAGGGAAACACAAGCATCGCGCTTCGTTGCTCTCCTTGGTTGGTCATTTGGTCCACAGCCTACCGCAGCTCAAGATACAGCACCTCTCTTATCCCCATCACCCGTATCACCGGCGGAGAAGCAAGCACTTCGACTGATCGCCCGATTGAGACAGCCATTCGGTGCGCTATTGTTCACGCCGAAGCGCCGAAATGTGGCAGAGTACACGAGGGTGGCTGCGGAGAGTATGATTACTGTCCAGGTGCAGGAGGACACACCGTTGGAACAGCTGATACGCAGCGTACGGGTGGTGGACGTGCTATAACAGCTGCCTTCGGTCACGCATTGGCCATTATTTGCTTGTCCTCCATTCGTTTTAGCTTTCCGACCTTTTCTTTGATGGACGTTGGGGACCATATATCTGTCGCATGTTGGAAGGCGAGCTGGCAGTTTTCGTGGTTCTTGGGCCTCTGTTTCATCATGTCGATTTCTTGAATTGTCTTTACAAGCTCGCTGTTGTCGATATCGCCAATAATAAGTGACCGTACCCTTCTAGCTTCATTTTCTTAATATGTCCGTTGGTCGACTTTCACCGATCACTGACCAAAACGGACTTCATGTCGCTAATACCATCGTATGGCTGTTATATTTTCCGCGCAAGAAAATCATTGGAGATCTTGTTCCTTCGTATTCAACTTTG
Organism: Boletus subgraveolens; assembly: GCA_038092555.1. Taxonomy (NCBI): domain Eukaryota; kingdom Fungi; phylum Basidiomycota; class Agaricomycetes; order Boletales; family Boletaceae; genus Boletus; species Boletus subgraveolens. Next base: position 12,991 of record JBBPQP010001016.1, on the reverse strand, counting down.
TTGGACATCTGGGTCGAACCGCAGGGTTTCAATCGGATCTGATGCACAACCACACCGGACGCGTGCGAGTACCAGTTAGCCCGGTTTGCATCCTACCTTTACTTGGGCGGAGGAAAGGTGCCAGCTTGGGGCGTTGACTAATAAAGGACGCGAAGTTCACACGGTCTCTCGACCGACCATCTCGACGAATCCAAAGTTGCGGATTTCGAACGCGTTCGTCGAGACCTCCCGACCACCACACAGTCGCGCCACTAGTATACTGTTCAACGACATGTTTGGCGGTGGCTAGGTTGAATGAACCCAGTTGCCGAGAAGCACATCTGCTGTCCAGTTAACAACCTTTACCCCCGACTTCCATGCGAGGCTAATCGATCTATACTTTGCTTGCCCTCCATCCAAGTGGTCCCCAGACTATCCTCTCACTTTACTCGATATCAATCTCGGGATTGCTCTCCTAGAGATCACACGACGAAGTGGATGCGACAGAAGGCAAGCTCTCGAGAGCACTCCTCACACTCTTGGAAGAGCTATGAGAAGATGTCGACGTCGACGAAGAAACATTGTAAATCGCAGAGTTGGTTCCGAAAAGAACGGTCACCCACATACATTCTCAACCCAAGTTGGCGACTCCTTTTACTTTTACTTGTGCAATCGGTTCCACCACTTCGATGACCTCGCCGATATGACCCATCGAAGAAGCTTGAAAGTCGCTGAGCAACCATCAGCGATACTTGGTACATGCGAGGTGACGACTTACAAGTCACAACACCGTAAAATCCCACCACCTCCGTCCGACCACACCCTTCCCCACAAACACGGGTTCAATATTCAATCCTAGTTCCCGTGGTCATTCTACCTATTGGCAATTTCGACGAGGACGTAAGTAACATCCAGCTACGTAGCCTGTAGGATATGATACCCCGATTCCGATGACGACGGCTGCTGCCATAACCCAAAGCTGAACGTTGAACCTCCGTGCATTATACAAAACTACTGTACACATCCTATGATATCGGTGTGTGACCTCAAATTCAATTCATGCCGAGCTGCGGTCACATCAGGAACGTCTTTTCACGGGTTCACCATCCCTCGAACTGGTAAACGTATTTCTCAGATCTGAGTCGTCCTTAATCAAACGATTGGTAAGAGGATGTTTAGTGACTCCCCTAGATCTGACTGGTCCCCTACTTATGCCAACCTGCGGCGCAGCGAAAGTTGGATGTTCATAGCCTCATAAGACAGACGGCAGGTGATCGAGTATTTGATTTTTCGTTATCTTGACAACTAGCCGCGTGCAGCCTATCAACGGGGAATGAAGCAAGTTTCCATTTGATGAGCTGAGAGCTCCATTTGCCAATGTGTCATCTGTCCATCTGTCCATGTCCATGCCCATCACTGTCATTCATTCATATTGAAATAAGATAAAATAAAAATAAAAGCACCCCGTTACATCTACGATGATACCCCCGACTTCAACCAGCTCCGAGTCAGTGAAAAATGCCCATTTGCGAAGAGTCGGGAATTTGGCATTAACGCCACTACCGCTAAATAGACGGGAACGGGCAGGGGGGAGCAGGGAGATGAAAGCGTGAGGAGGTGGCGCGGGTTGGGATGGAGAGGGACCTTTTTACGTAGGGAACGACTACAGGTGAGTACTATAAGTAGAGATGAGCCGACCAAATGAAGCATGCAAAGCATGCCTGATGATGCTGAGAAATGCTAAACGACAGACAAACGACATGTGGAGAGAGAGAGAGTAAAAAAAAAATGCAATACAACGTCACTACAATGGATCTTAAAAGACATGGGTCAGACTTCTCAACCAGTCAGGATGATACAACCGAGGATAATGTGGAGAAAGCAAAATTCTACTCATCCAAGAGCATGCATTGCGCGTCGAAAAAAAAAACGCCAGCGCGCTATGGCACCACACCCACCACAATACCCGTCAAGATACCCGCAATCACCGCCGCTGCCAACGCGGCTCGGATGACTATCTCCCATTGGGCACGCTTCACCACCTGCGACTGTACCTGCGTGAAGGGCGTCGCAAACGCAGGTACACCCGCCGTAAACGAGGGTATCAAGGTGGTAAGCCAGAACTGATTTGGAGGAGGGATCGTTGGCGATAGGTCGGATGTACCGTTGTCGAGTGATGAAGACATGAACGCCGGCAATGTACGTTGGTTACATTTATATTGTGCACGTCCGAGGAAGGGCCCAACGGCCGTGAGCGTGGGGGACAACGATGGGGCGGGTACCAACGGCGGTGGATCCACAATAACCGAAGATAACGGCAGCACGTTCGAGTTCGCCGCCCCCGCTTGCAACGACGCACGATCACCCCCACTTGTACTGCGACGACGCTGACCGACCTTGGTCTCTGGCAACAAGTCAAAGTCAAAGCAGTGCGCACTCTTTTGACTGCGCAGCGACCTCAATGTGTCGCTCAGATTACTGAGGCTGTTGCTGCTGTAATCGTTGGGGATGAACCCGGCCGTGGGACCAAACTCGTACGGGCTTTTCGTAATGCTCCAAGGGCTCCGCGTGCTCTGACACGGATCCACAGGGCTGCCGGCGGCGGACCCCGAAATTGACACTCCGGCAGACCGAGCATCCGGTCGCGTGTGCGCTGGCTCCATATACGCGATGGATGGCGGCGATAGGCGGTATTCAGGACGGTGTAGACATGACGCTGTCGCAGGACCCTCTGGCGCAGGAACGTCGTCGAAATACGCAGGCGAGACATCGATCTCGTTGCATTCTACCGACGAACACGCCTCTGATTCGCAGGATTCGCAGGTGGTTCTGGCCAGACTCGCGTCGGAGAATTGTGCAGATGGGCTTGAAGGTGAAACGAAAGAGACCGGAGAATCAAGGGATGATACCGCTCCTATGGTTTTCTCTGGCAGGGGCGCGCTGCGAGATGGTATAAAAAGGGATTGATTGGGGGGGCGTGTTGACCTGAAAGGCGTGGGAGGTGAGATGGACATTGGAATTGGCCGTGATATCGTTGGCCGTGCGAGTTCAAACTTGCGAAGCTGTCGAAGGTCGCCAAATACATACACCATCAGGCAGATCTGATGATGATGCTCAGCCCATCGTCACACCGGTACCAGTAACGTACGTTTTACTTACACCTTGCAGACTCGCGATCAAAATTGTCAAACCTAACCAGAGGCCTGGTAAGGCAGCCAACCGGATCAAACGTCCGTGCGGACCCATATTCCAGCGCCCAGTCGTCAACACGAGGGGAATCACGCCACCAACGAGCGTGAAGAAACAACCAGCAACGATTCCACATATTGCTCTCCCCGACCCTACGTTGGTGTACGCAGCACGCACAAAACGATTGAGCGACTCATTGAGCATATTCCGTGCCTCGATTGCTACTTCGGCGAACACGGCAGGGTCGGGATGAATGCTCTGCGAGTGCCACAAAGACCGGGCGTGGTCGTGTGGATGCGTATGCAGTGTATGGGCATGCGGGGAAGAATGAAACGGTGCGAGAACGTCAGAGGGAATATTCAGCTCATACTCGCCATTTGGCGTGAAAAACGTCTGTTTTGCACGAAGATAAAACATGGCGAGTGCAGGGTCGGGGGTGGGCGGGATGGAAAATTTTTGGCGCGGCATCTTGGACGTCGTCTTGTTCGTTCTGCGAATGAGGGATGTCTTTTCGCGTTGCACCCACGTGTGGTAACGGGCGGTATAATCCTTGAGCCATAGGATGAAGTACAGGTTCTCGGGGGTGCGTTCGACGTAGAGGAGATATTCTTCCAGGTCTTTAAGGCCAATTGGAGGCAAGTGCCGACGTGCGAGTACGTCCTCGAGGCGGACATCGAGGACGGGCGTGAAGCTACACGAGCGGACTTTGCCCACAGCAGGGGGTGGATTGCAGAGGCGATACTAGAGAGGTGGTCGGATGGACTGTACGGGGGGGGGTAAGCAGTGGGCACTGACCGGTAACGAAAGGATGCTCCTGGGAGTGAGTCTTGACGGCGGGGGCTGAGCCATCGGGGAGGAAAGGAGAGTGAGGAAGCCAGGGCGATATTATAACGCGACTAGGGACCAGATAAACGCATCGTAATTCGGGTCCAGACGTGGACATGCGCCTGCCTTAAGGTTCGCCGAGGAATTGTCCGCGTTTGGACTGAGCGCTTTTCGAGATCCCAACTCAGCCGCGGGTCATGTGCTCACTCCCGGACAAAAAATAACTATGCTTCCAGGTTCATTTCGGCATGTCGGCATGATGCACAGCCGGACGGATGGAAGCTAATCCAAATCTCAAAAAGTCAAAACGAGCACCACATAAAATGCGCTTCAATTGCTTCAGTAGCATGTGTACACGTACAGTAAGTCATCATCTACCGGAATCTCTGGCGTTCGATGACCGACTTCTGTCTTGAGTCCCGCGAGACACGCCTGTAACCACGAAAAATGAAATGAAAGAAACATCATATCAGGGGCGTCGCCTTACCAATAATACTCCATCACATCATTCTGACCAAGTTTTCGCAAGAAATTCTCGTCGTGTGTGATGATGATCAGTTGGAAATTCGACCGGTTCTTGCGCTCGTTGATGATGCTGCGTGGTTAATACCGCTCAGCCACCGATCTAACGTCGATTACCACACTTACTCAACCAGACTCGCCGCCAGCGCATCAATATTCTCAATATCCAACGCATTCGTCGGTTCATCCAACGCCAGTATGCCGCAATTTTGCCCGAACGAGTCGGAGAGCGCAAGCCGGATGATAATCGAAGCAAGCATCTTTTGTCCAGCAGAACACCGTCCCCGCATATCCATCTCAACCTGGTCCTTCGTCATAACAACCTAGCACGAAGCTCAGCAACTGACTCAATGCACGTCTTCTCTGAAAGAAGCTCACCCGATAATTATACGACCGTTTCGAAGCGCCACCTTCCACATCGGACCGTATCTTAATCCCATCGATGTCTAGCCAATCTTATTAGCGACCTAATCGGAAGTTCGCACGTCTCAGCACACCTGTTCCCTGATACGTCTTGTTCCAAAGATGCCGCATCGTATCGTTCACTTCCTCCATCTTCAAACCATGATACTTCATGATCGCGCTAGCAAACGTCAGCATCCGGCCCGAAACCTATCATTCAAAGAAGACCAACTCACTTGTCCAACGCCTTCGCGTACTTCTCCAGATCATTGTTCGCCATGTCCGACATCTATTCATATTCTTCCTTAGCGCCGCATCCATCACAATCACCATCGAACCTTACCTTCACTTTGACCAGCTGATCGGTATATCGCCTGTTAATATCCTTATATTCCCTTAAGTCCCTCTCCACTTGCTTCAATGTCTCATGGTGAGAGCTTATTTCGCCACCGATATGAGCGTACTAGAAAAGTTCCGACAGTCAGGTGGATGCTGTGGCGCGGGCGTAATGAAAAGAAGATGTCAAACCCACCTTGCTCTGCATCTCCGTTTCGCGTTGCTTCTCAACCTGATAACGATCCTCAAAGGTCCGCTTCGCCTTCGCCGCCGCCTCCATGTCGTACGAATCGATCTCAGCCTGGGTAGCCTCAATATCCTTCACCAGCCTCCTCATCCGGATGTTGTCGCGCAATCTCGAAATCAAGCTCCCACTTTCGTTGATCTCCCGGTCGATCCCGACGACCGTCTCACGCACGCTCTCGATCTTGATTCCGAGTTCCGTAATCTCCCCTTCGTAGTGTTCGATCTTACCAGAACATTCCACCAACACATGGGCGCGTTTTTCCCGAACGTAGCTGGGTCGCCGTGGGAATGAGCCGATAAAGAGGCCGAGAACAAGTAACTTACCGATCGACAACCTTGTTGATATTATCAAGCTTATCAACACTCATGTTCATCTCCTGCGTGGACCTTTGCGCCTCAGCCACCTTTACATTCAATTCGGCCTGGTCCTGTTGGTGCTCCTGTTCCAGACGCTCAATAGGAGCTTGCGCCTCGGCAAGCTTCCCATCTAGTTCCTAGGAAATCGCGGAGTTCAGCACATGACAGACATCTGCTGACAGGTAAAATGAAACCTTCAACCTGGCGCCGAGCGCACTAATCTCGTTTGTCATGGTAACGATTCGTGCTTCCATGATATCCTTGTCCCGGATCTGATTCGAGAGCGTGTTCTCTTTTTTCTCCATGGCGTGAAGGTCGCCTTCATACGTCCGGAGCGACGAGTTCTGGCGATCGCGTTCGGTCATGATCGTCTGTCGCTCTCGCTCGTTCGCGCGACTGTCGGTCAGGGTTTGGCATCAATGATCGTGAGCAAGTGTCGACATGATGTGCGCTTACATCTCATTTGAGAGGGCATCTAGTTCAGTCTGGACATCATCTGCGGTCCTGGAGCTGCCAGTCGAACTGAGTTCCTCTGTCAAATTTGCAATTTCGGTCTTAAGTCGTCCAATTTCAGACTGGTTCTTCGTGATGGCCGCAGCATGTTGTTTCAGCGTGGTGATGTCCCGGATGTCCTTCTTGATGTCGTTGACTTTTTGTGCATTCTGGCAAGCGAGTAACGCACCCCTTGAGCCTTCGCGAAGCTACTGGGTGAATGAAGACCCATGTTTCACGCACCTGTTCTGATTGCTCGCTTGCAACGGGGATTTCGGCCTCTGCAGTCTTGATCTGCTTTTCCAGCGCCGGGATTTCACCGTTCTTCACACGGTCCCTCGACGCCTGGTACGGCAAGAAATCTTCCAGTCGGGACACCTCTGTCTGCCACTCCTTGAGTTGGTTGGCATCATGTTCAATAACTTCCGGGGAGTTCTTTCTCATTTGCTCCGTGAGCTACACATGGGAAAGATGTCAGCTGCCAGCTTCAATAAATTTAGCAAGCACCACCAACTTACGTATTTCTCGAAGACGGCAAGTTCTCTGTCATCCATATGACGATTGCAAGCTTGGCAGGTTTTTTTCGCCTTGCCTACTTTGAGGAATGTCTGATACACTTCTGCCATGCCAGCTTTACCGCTCTTTTCGCTATTTGGGAGTGCATATAAGTCCAAAGGACGGGAACGTCCGTCCGAGAGCATACCTGGTGAGGTCTGCAACATTTCGTCGCGCTTCTTCTAGTGCATTGTTCAAGGGAACACCTCCCACAATACCATCCTTTAATACTCTCTCAACGTCTACGTAGCGAATGCCATGTGAACAAGGGGACACGCCAGGAGGAAGATAGAAACATACGTTTGAGCTCATCTCGCTTGGTCTTGAGTTGCGATTTCGCTTGCGAAACCGTCGTCTCAGCTGTCTGCAGCGTCTTGTTGGCAGTTGCCAGGTCACTCTCCGCTTCTGCAAGCTCGTGTTCTTTTTCCCTGCACCCACCCATAATCAGCAGGTGAAGACTACAAAATGACGTGCCAACGCAGACCTTGAAATGCGGTCGATCTCGCGCTCCATATTTTCCGCGCGTGCATCCTTGCCAACCAGCTTCCTGAACTTGGGATTACACAGCTCAAGCCTGCAAAAACACCCGTCATCCTAATTCAAATGGTCTCACTCCCCCCAGAAAGCTTACGCACGTATTCTTGATTTCGAGCGCCCTGCTCCTCTCTTCCGACCGCTTCAAATCCAGCCTTGCCCTTGCATCAGCCTGTAGACTCAGTTTCCTGAGTTCTGCATTCAGGTTGTCCCGATTGTCCTCCATCGCTCGCGCCTTGGAGGCTCGGTCGCTCAAACGCTCCTCAAAGTTGGCTTCCTTGATGTCCTTCTTGACCTTTTCGAGCCGCAGCTTTTTCTCTTCAATGTCCCCAGATAAGGTCCGTAGCTCTGAAGCCAACCCTTGCATCGTTTCGACCGCCTGTTCCGTCTTCGATACCGTCTCACGTTTCTCTCTCTATCACATGGAAACAAAACTAGGGTCAGCGACCGCAAGCGGTAGGGGTAGCAATTAGACCAACAATCTGCTCCCGAGTATTGCCCCGCTGCATCTTCAAGCTTTGTAATTCCGTGTGAAGCTGCCTCGATTTGCGATTAAACTCGTCGTTCTTGGCGCGGATCTCGCTCTGGAGTTTCTCATACTCGGAACGCTGCTTGCACTGAAGGTCACCCAATCGATAGATGAACTCGTTGACCTTTTCGCGCTCGAGGGGACTGTGGCTGTATCCTTTGATGTTATGCTTGTCGCTGATCTCTCGAATGAGGTCTTCGCGTTCGGTCAAGCGACGTTCGTGTGCCTGTAATGTAATGTATGATTGTTAATGGAGACGTCACCGTACGACAAATATAATCGTGCCTTGGCTTCCGCAGCCAATTCTCCGTGTTCATTGACGAGCTCGACGTGCGTGCGGCGAGCTTTTGTAAGCTCTTCTTCGAGATCTTGTCGTTCAGATTCGTGCCGGCTTCGATTTCGCTTCTGCTTGGCAATGTTTTCGTCAAAGTTTCGCAAACGAGACTGTAACTCCTCATCGGAACCTATCCAAAGCGGTATTCAGTCGTCATTCCACTCGTGAACCAGCGTTGCAATATCCATACCCTCGATCTCCTGTACGGTTTCCCGAGCTTCCGAGAGTTCCTGTTGATAGTGTTCCTTCTTCTGTTGCATGTTCTCTACCTTGACATACAGCTCCCGGAACTTGGTCGCGGACTCGTAGAAGCGTGCATTGTTCTTGACGAGTTCTTCGTACTGTTCTTTGCATCCCTCGTGTTGAAGCTGTTTAGAAGTGATGGTATTGTTGAGTTCGACTATACGCGCGCGGAGTTTGTCTGCGTGAGCCTTTTCCTTTGAGAGGGACTCGAGACGTTCTTTGTCTGCCTTGAGATCTGCGACGCGATCTTTGCGTAGCGCTTTGATAGAGTCAAGCGCCTTTGTGTACCTGCAAACATTGTTTATACGACATGAGAGATACAGTCGAAAAAACAAGCCTCGTTGCCTCGAAAATGTCATCAAATTTCTTCTTGAGGGCGGCGGGCTCGGCGAGTGGCCACCACGAATCTTCCTGATGACAGAAAATAACATTCTCGAGCACCGACTTGGAGACACCCAGCAAATGCGGAATCTCCGCGTCCATCTCCGCGCACTTTGTCGAAATCACCCCTCTCTGAATGTCGTCTAGTCAGCCTGCGTACCCCATCAAGGAACGAAAACCACTCACTTTGCCTCCCTTCTCGGCATTACTATCCGCCAAGCCGAGGATACTCTCCAACGTCTTCATCGTCAACCCCGTCTTCTTTGCCGTCACCGACAAATTCCTCACAACGAGCATCCGTTGTCCATTGGCAGCATGAAATCGCAACTTCACCTGCGCCTTCACCTCTTTCTCGTTCGCCATCTTTGGGTCGTGCACGAAAGCACCACCACGTGTGTTCGGCGGTTGATCGCCCGTCGTAGCATACTTGAGACACTCGATGACAGTCGTCTTACCGCTCCCGTTGTGTCCTACGATGACGGTGACGGGCGAGAAGAACTCGATAACGGAGACTTGTTTGTCGTCAAAGGAACGTATCCCCCTGATGGCGAGCTTGTTGAGACTCGACATGGCTCAAGGACTGTAATAAAGATGGTATCTGTCGTGCACGCGTTTTTTAGAGTACAGCTATCAGAATTGTGGAATGATAAAGCAGACAAGCTCGGAGCCGGTAACTGGACGACGAGCGAGAGGAGTCGTAGTGGACACGCGTGACACGTCTCGCGCGCGTTTCGTCACGTTTCCTTTGTCAGGGGCTGTTCTGCACAGCCTCATGTGCCAGCCATCACCTTCTCCTCCCTGCAAACTGAAGGATCCTGCACTTGTTCGACAGCCCCAACTGGTACGCATGTAAAACTATATATCACAACGAGGTTAGCGAGCATCACTATGTCCAAAACCAGGTAATCAGAAGGACGCGTTGCTACATACATACTAGGTAAGACTCGAGGTAACCCAGAGCGTGAACTGGGCGTTCTAATTTACTGTCGAGTATCCATATCCCGTCCACGTCAACGAAAGGTAAAATGCCGATCGGATGGTTTCTCAGCTGACCTCACGGTTGAAAGGGCCATAGGGGCGAGCACACTCATGAAACGGTCAGTACTTCGCGCCACTAACCCTGTGCTCCGGAAAGCGTACCCATCGGTCGACGAGAACAGCTTCCTTTTGAGTTTGAGCCCAGCAATTTGACTCGATATGTTGGTTGGGAAGGCAACCATGACGCTGCGGTAAATCTAGTGACCAGACTACGGAACCTGGATCCGATGCAGCTTAGGCTGTGGCTGATTTGAATCCCTACGAATTCAGCTCTATCTAGGTCTACCTCGCACTTGTCATCCGCTGCTTGTCACTCAGATACGGACCACTTATTCAAACGACTACAGCAAACATCATCCAGCAGGCGCATCATGATAAATACGGGCTACAGAGTGTCGAAACAGGTTTAAGGGGATGATGTAGGCTCAATGAGTACGACTTCTGCGGATCCCTCCGCTCCTTAGAATCGTCTCACATCGTCTTCGGTCACCTTTGCATGATAGGAAAACACGGACGGATGCTGCGCACGCTTGGCAACTCCGAATGCTGCGTACGAACAGCCGAGAACCATCCCGGCCAAAAAAGATTCGGCGACATGCACAAGATACGACTCAACATAAGTCAGGACGCGATCAAGGCCCTCTACATGCTTGTCGAGGGTCTACCATGAATCCGTTACTCAGTCAAGGATCCTGCACGGATCTGTGGGTCAATGCTTATCTCACGACTGAATGCCCCAGAGAAGCGAAAGATCAGATTCGTGATGTTGCGGCAGATCCTCCGATTTCTTGTTCCGCGATGTGAACCCAGTGATCAACGACTTGAAGTGCGATTTATTTCGCATTGGAACCCAATAGCTCAACATTGGTCTCGGGACCGCTCACTACAACAAGGTTCTTGATATCTAGCGAACTCATTGAGGTACTACACATCGAAACAATGGCGCACAATCGTCACATCCACAGTCAGCTCGTCTATCCGAACCAGCGAATGCGGGAATGACTCCTTGTCATAAGGGAACTCGGACGTAACTTCAACCGGTTTGCCAGAGAAATTCCCCTCATGTTGCTCAAGCTCATTGAAACTATAAATTGAATGAGTATTCTGTAACCGCGACTGTCCCTCCGCTATCCCTGTTCTCGGGGAAAGGGAGAGCGATCTACAATGACATAAATTGACAGCTTACTGTACGGTACTTACTCTTTGAGTTGAAGCAAGTGCCAAAGTATCATATGGCATAGTATATTTATCTGTACAGCGACATCCAGTGGAATCGGATCAATACATATCCACGTTTTCGTACATCCTTAAGAGCTCGGCAATGTTTTGGGTTCAGTGACCCGGACATCCGTAAAGTCCTCCGTCCCCCAGTACTGTTTCACCCTTTCATCCGCAGTCACCTTTGCATAATGAGCAAAGACGTGTGGGTATTGTGCGCGTTCAGCAGATCCGAGCGCAAGATACGCGGCAGCAGTAATCATACCAGCCAGAACAAAGTCTGCGAGGGTCAGAGTGTCCAGTGCCACATAACCAGAGGAACGCGCCGCAAGATGGGACTCGAGGTAGGTGAGGCCACGAGCAAGGCGCTCGGCAGTCTTATTAAGAATCTACAGGGAGTGGTTCAGATATCTGACCTGATTCAACGATGATTTTAGTCCTCACCTCGAGATTGAAAGGTGCATGATAGCCATAGACCATACCCGAGGTGATCTGGCATGGTACGCCGATCTCGTGTTCAGCGAAGTGCACCCATTGATCGACAATCGCGGCTTCCTGCGCATTGGAGCCTAACAGGCTAACTTTGGTCCCGATGCTGCTTACTAGGACAGATGAGTCCATGACAACCGTCTATTGAAGAAATCCTAGGTCACTCACGATAGCGGGCGATTGTAGCACCTTCGATCAGCTTGAATCCATCCTTTCCCTCGAAGGTAGGGATCTTTCCATAAGGAAACTTGGCCGTGAACTCAGGTGGTTTGTTCACATACGTGCACTCGGGTTGTTCGAGTTCAAATCCATTGACGGCTGCAACACTGAGGATCTGTAGCGAAATAGTAAAAGTTAGCTTCCGTCTGAAGACGCAGGCCATTTCTGGACGCACAACTTTGGACTGAGGCTGGCGAGGGTGACCCCAGAGTGTACCGGCAACAGTCATTTTACTGCGTGAATATAGAAGTTATCGATGTTGAACGATGAGATGATGAGGGTCGCAGTCGGTCCAAGATTGGACCTCTTATATACTCGTGCATTGACTGATAGCAACTCCGACTGCATCAGCAAACCTTACAGTCAGCAAGCAAGTTGCATTGGTAATCCACGGTACCTGACCGTGTTCCATAACAAAGAGCTTGTTGTACCACCGGTAACAGTAGTAACTCGTCTGGGACAATGCCAACGTGATTTGACCCCGCGATGTAGTCCGCCGAGTGCATCCAATGAATCATTTCGGATCCACGACTCGCCAAGCACTCCTGTGGAGAGCTGTATCGCCGCTGCGAAGCCCAGCCGGAGGCAACTGTAAACTGAATCAGCGCAGCATCCCGTACCAATTACGAGCCTGAATAATCCATCCAAGTTTGGGTCGGGTAACTACGTGCATGACTTGCTGCAAGCAATTCCCAGTTGAGCCTTCCTGTGCGTTGTCGAACATTACAAGGCATGGTGCATGAAGCTTGAAGCACGGTCTGGCCTAGAGGGGTTTAACCCAACATGAATTGCCAAATCAGTACGGTACATGTGCCATGTACAGTTTTATGTAATTAGGCCGCAGCAATAATCTTTTCAGGCACGTTGCATAGATAGTAATCACGATACTTTTGGCTTGTTTCGCGTTCACTAGCACTACTGTTATGATATGTAATATTTTCAAACTTTTCATTACGAACACTTGTACAACATTTTACTTCAACTATTTAGACACATTGCACGTGACCGTGGGAAAGGTCACCTGATCACAATGATGTCATAGCACGTGTTATTAATTTCCGCTCTTCTCTCACGATGCTATACTTCTTTTTCCCATCATCAAC
>JBBPQP010001015.1:0-14211 GCA_038092555.1 Boletus subgraveolens | reverse complement strand
CCTGGAGTTAAAGCTGCCTTACCAGAGGAGTTCTCCGGAGAATCTGCAGATGCAAACAGATGGCTCATGGCTATGGAGGGCTACTTCACCCTCAATGATACGCTCGGAGACCTCGCCAAGGCCTACGTCTTTCTCAATCGTATGCAGAAAGGACGAGGGAAGGCCTTCGCAGAAGCGTGGCTTGCCAAAATTAAGGACAGCAAGATCCCCCACGGACAAACCCACTTTGGCGCGATCAAGGAAGCGTTTACCAACACCTTCACCCCTTATGACACTCCTGCCCAAGCACGAGTGGAACTCTCTTCACTCATACAGGACACTAGAGACCCCAGAGGCTTTGAGAAATATGTCTCGAGTTTCTCACTCCTCTCCGTATGATCCAAGATCTCCGACCTCAACGCGCTCTTGGAATGGTACCTCCAAGGACTTGACCCACAGATTGCCACTCAGCTCACCATGTCCAGAACCCTCCAAACTGCTACCTCGATGGAAGATGTCTACAAGAAGTTGTCCGAAATCGAGGGCAATTTCAAGCGGATCAGGAACATTAGGAGAGGACTGAAACCAGCTTACGGAGGTCATGGTCATGCTCGCGATCCCAATGCTATGGATGTTGATAAAATCACCATCAGTCCTAGCGAACGTCTCAAGTGTATCTGGGAGCATAGGTGTTTCGTTTGCAAGAGGAAAGGCTGTTCTACGAAGAATCATCCAGGTTATCAGAAGAACAATGGTCCACCTACCAGAGCAAGAACCAGAGCAGTGGAGACCCAACCCCCCATTGGGAGACCATCCTCTACCACCTCGGACCCGCTGGATGAATTCATTAAAGACCTTTCACATGGGCAAAGTAGGGACGAAATTTTGAGGACACTGAGGTCCTCCTTCGACATCACCCTTGACGAAGAGGGCGCCCCCTTGGAGGGGCAGGAAGCCGCTATGTGGGACGATGAACACGTCCATGTCCTCGAGGCCCAAGAGGAACCCGCATCCATATCCTTGGCTGGTAACCACTCCGATGGGAAGGATATGAGGGCACCCGGTGGTGCAACTAGGAGCTCCCAAGCGCTGGTGCATTTTTAGGCGGAAGGGCTGAACCAACGTCAGTACCTTCCATTACGATAGCCCCTGTATTTATTTCCGGATTGAAATCGAATTCTATTTGTATTCCCCTTTCGATCTGGAAACAGGATGGCAAAATCGTTGGCTCGCATGCGCTTTTGGATTCTGGAGCTACAGGCTGTTTCATCAACAAAGAAGCAGTCAGACGATTAGGATTGCCTATTGTCAGATTACGCCAGCCTATCAAGGCTTGGAACGCGGATGGTACCGAGAATCAATCGGGTATCATCAAGTTCAAGACAACGGTAGTCTTGGACTATGGAGGAATAAAGGAACAGCAGGACCTTTATATCCTGAACTGCAGCAAGGATGACATCATCCTCGGAATCCCATGGTTCCGGTCGATCAATCCAGATGTTCACTGGATGGAGGGGCGCGTGACAATCACCCCCTCCAGATATCGAGACACTGCGGGCGCCAACCCCGAGGTCTTGAAACAGAGATACCTAATGAGGTATCTAGGCACGGATGACGAAGAACGGATAGAGCGAGAACTCGCCGAAGGGTTCAAGAAGTGGACACCTGTCCAACGCGCTAGGTTCTTCCGTGCCTTCAGAGATATACCAGAGTTCGTACTGAAACAAACTATGCTATTGATGGCGATAGCACAACGACAAGACCACGCAACCACCACGATCCCCCTGGCCTTCCGAGACTACGAGGATGTCTTTAACAAGAAAGATACACGATTACCTCCATCTTGGCTGTACGACCACGCCATAGAGTTAAAAGACTCTTTTGTACCTCGGCGTGCCAAGGCCTACCTGCTCAACCCGGCTGAGCAACAGGCTTGCAAGGAGTTTGTTGAAGAACATTTGAAAAGCGGCAAGATTGTGCCATCGAAATCCCCCCAAGCTTCTCCTTTCTTCTTCGTCCAGAAGAAAGACGGAAAGCTTCGACCCTGCCAAGACTATCAATATCTAAACCAACATACGATCAAGAACGCCTATCCCCTCCCCCTCATCTCTGATCTCGTAGATAAGCTCAAAGGATCTATGATGTTCACCAAGTTCGACGTACGATGGGGGTACAACAACGTCTTGATCAAACCAGAAGATCGATGGAAGGCAGCCTTCCTCACCCCCTTGGGATTATTCGAACCAGCCATCATGTTCTTTGGAATGTGCAACTCCCCCGCGACTTTTCAAGCCTTTATGAACGATATTTTTGGAGATTACATTGCGGAAGGATGGCTTATTATCTATATGGACGACCTCCTCATCCACTCGGCAGATGCGAAGTTACACGAGAAACGTACCTGGAAGGTTCTCCAACGCTTCCGGGAACACGAGATGTTCCTCAAACTGGAAAAGTGTACCTTTGCCGCACCCGAGGTGGAATATCTGGGGATGATCGTCAGCAAGGATGGAGCGAAGATGGACCCTGCCAAGCTGAAAGTGATCGACGAATGGCAAACCCTGGTGGATGTGAAGGACGTCCAGTCCTTCCTCGGATTCTGCAACTTCTATCACAGATTTATCCCCTCCTTCTCCGCCATCGCTTGCCCTCTCATCAACCTCACCTCAAAATCTCAACCATGGCACTGGGACGCTCCACAAGAAATGGCCTTCAGAGCCCTTCAACGGGCTTTCACCTCGAAGCCAGTCCTGGCATTCCCTGACCCCTCCAAACCGTTCACTATCATGACTGACGCCTCTCTGACGGCGTCCGGTGGTGTCCTGATGCAACCTGACCCCAACGGCGACCTGCGCTCTTGTGGGTATATCTCCTGCACATTCTCCCCTGCGGAGCAAAATTACGATGTATTTGACCGCGAACTACTCGCCGTCATACATGCCTTGGAGGAATGGCGGCAATACTTGCTCGGCTCCTCTCACCCTGTGGTGGTACAGACCGACCACAAGAACTTGACGTACTTCAAAGAGCCTCGGAAGCTGTCGCGAAGGCAGGCATGCTGGTTGCTCTTTTTACAGGACTTTGATCTGTCCTATGTTGCCCTCCCCGGGAGCAAAATGGCCCCCACGGGTGCGCTGTCCAGCAAGGACATGGTGGATACATCTGGAGACAACGCCGACGTCCAGATGTTACCCGACAACACCTTCGACCACCAAATTCGTGCCATCAACGTGGCACTTAGCGACAAGATTCGCTCCTCCTCGGCCACCGATCCCCTGGTGCTGGATGCCCTCCACCGTATGGAGGAAGAAACCCCTCCCCTCGGCCGCTCTTCCCCGGCCAATTGGTCCTACATTGAGGGCCGTCTTTACTTCAAGAATCGCCTTTACGTTCCCGCAGACACCCGCCATGACATCATCTCCGCTGCCCACTCTTCCTTTGAGGGGGGGCATGGCGGCCACCTCCGGACCGTCGCTCTCCTTTCGCGCGACTACTGGTGGCCCAGCCTTTCCTCTTTTGTCTGTCGATATGTGACCGGTTGCGCCATCTGCCAGGCATACAAAGTACAGACCCACCCCACTGTTCCCCCGCTCGTCCCCCTTGATTTCACCACTTCCCGCCCCTTCCAGCACCTTTCCGTGGACCTGATCACCGACCTCCCGTCAGTCCGGGGCTTTGATTCTGTCATGGTCGTGGTCGACCATGGGCTTATGAAGGGGGTAATATTGGCCCCTTGTACAAAAACGGTGGATGCCACTGGCATAGCCTGTTTATTTTTTGAACATGTGTTCAAACACTTCGGTCTCCACGACTGACTCCTCTCGGATAGAGGACCACAATTCGCATCCACATTCGCCAAAGAATTGGCAACCCTCCTGGGATACGATATCTCGCTCTCCACCACGTATCATCCCCAAACTGACAGGGAGACAGAACACTACAATCAGGAATTGGAGACCTATTTATGCATCTACTGTGACGGCATCCCACAGAAATGGCTAGACTTCCTCCTGTTTGCAGAGTTTGCTCATAACTCCGCCAAACACTCTGTCACACACAAGTCCCCATTTGCCCTGATGCTCGGATATTCCCCTCGCTCCTACCCAATGATCGGAAAAACTCTTAACCCCGCCCTGGAAACCTGCCTCTCCGACTTAGATGAAGCACAGAAGGAAGTGGAAGCTGCACACACCCTCGCCCAGCAAAAGATGAAGGAACGACACTTGTCCAGATTCAAACCCTGGAAAGTTGGAGATAAGGTATGGCTAGACAGCCGTAACCTGAAGCTACAAGTTCCTTCCCGAAAACTCTCACCACACCGAACTGGACCTTTTGAGATCTCCACTGTGATCTCCAAGGTAGCCTATTGGCTGAAACTACCCCTGCAATGGAAGATTCATAATGTCTTCCACGCCTCCCTCTTATTGTCCTATTGGGAAACCCCCGAACACGGACCCAATTTCTCTCGACCTCTCCCAGAACTCCTGGGAACCAAGGAGGAATACGAAATCAAGAAGATCATCAATCATCGCGGCACTCCCCGAAGGAGGCAGTACCTGGTACACTGGCGGGGATATCCGGACTCTGAACGGACATGGGAACCTGAATCCCATTTAGGAAACACCAAGGCTATCCTCTCAGAGTATAAAGAAAGGGTCGGACTCTGAAACCCCTCTCTCTCCAGAACCACCACCTTCGCCTATGCCTTTCCCCCACATCCCCTCTATCCCTCTATCTGTCTGCCTCTCCCATCTACCACCTACTGCCTGTCGCCTTCTCTATGTTGGCCTTCTTGAAAGATCTCAAACGTTGGAGACACTTGAGTCCCTCCCCTTCTTCGCGAGCAATGAAACGCTCTGCCACCTCATCTGACAATACTGCCTCTATACAACCCTTCGATCCCTTCTCCCCTGGGCCTTTAGGGTCCAGACAAGTCTTACTCCCTTCCTGGGCCCCGGTCTCGTCGACGCCCGAGACTCCCCAGCCCCCATCCTTGCTATCGAGCAAATCGTGCTCGAACTTTGAAACAACACCCTTGACCACCTGCATGTCGCAGGAATCAACCTCTGCGGAGTGAGAGTGATACTATGACAACACCCCTGACCCTTCCTTCCCTAACCGCCCTCCCGGATTTGATTCTTCCTCCCCAACCGACACTCTTGTTGAATCAGATGACTCCTCCCCTCGACCCCATACTGGAGAGTCTGTTCAACGACCTCATGGAACCATCCTCCTCTCTCCCCAAGAGACCCCTCCCACCTTCTCTTCCGTACCCGGAGCCATCCCTCCCCGACCCATCTCAGCCCCTCACTGTCTCATCCGACGTGCCCACCATATCCTTTTCTCAGGAGGCCTTCCATCGCAGCCCCCACGCCACCTTTCCTCCCCATTGGGAGACCTATCAGTCGTCCGCCCACCCCTCCATGTCAACATTCCTAGCGGGACCAGTGACAAGTCAGGAACCTTTGGATTGGATCCCAGTCGCCCAGCTCCAACCCTGGACAGTACTTCCCAGCCTGACGTGGGCCCCCTACCCTGTCTACCCACTCCCCATCCTGATGCCCCCAATGTATCCCTGGAATGCTTGGAGCACACCCGGTGCTTCAAATGTAAACAACTTGGGCATATTCGGAAGGACTGCGCCTGGTACCGGTGCCACTTTTGCTGGGTTGTCACCCCCGGACACCTCATGTCCCACTGCCCCAGCCGTCGTTGCACCAGGTGTTACACCCGCGACCACCTGTTCCACACCTGCCCCCATGATATTCCCGACCCCACCTGGGACCTCACCGACTACGAGATCAACGAAGGGGACCGCAGTGGTTGAATCTGAGATGGAACTTCAGATCAATGAAGGGGGTAATGTTACGATCATGGAGGAGACCCCTAACCAATTTCCTTCTACGACTCCTCCTCCTTGTCTACCGACTCCAATCCCTTCGTCGGTCACCCCACCTTGCCACCTCGATCACCCCAGGACCTCTCTATTCTCCACCCTCTTCTCTGACTTAAGGGACTATAACATCCCTTCCTCCACATGGGCCGACCTCTTGGATGAGTCTCTCTTCAAGGCTTAACCATCGGGCGGATATCTCCAGATCATTGCCTTCCTCACAGCCTTTAGCTGTCCCTGTTCCCCTCACTGCCATCGGCAGTTCCCTTTTCTTCCCTGCCTCCGGCAGTCTCCTTTTATCTCTGACTCATTACTTATAACTTATGACTCGTCCAGACACTGCCTCCTCATAGCCTCTCTCATGGCTATTTGTTTCTCCTCTTATATCATGACCGTTTACCTCACATGCCTCGCAACGCGACGCATCTCTTACCTTATATATACTTCGGACTCCGATACCTGCCCTAGAGTCCTCACTATATATATTAGGACGCCGCCTGTATCCCTCTCTTTCCTTAACCTTAATCTACACTATTTTGTGTGGACTTCTGTTCCTCGAGATCCCCTCCCTCGTGCCTCGCCTCACTGCTGTCCCATCCTCTACTCTTCCAACTCCTGGCCAGTCCAGGTACTGCTAGCAATCGCTAGGCCATTCACACTTAACTCCTCTCAGGAGAGGCCAAGTCGACGTTACACGAACGTGTACCATTGTTACTGGTTGTAACACCCCTGCCAAAGTCAAAGATGTACAATCCTTCCTAGGATTCACCAACTTCTACCAATGATTTATCCTTGACTACTCCAATATTGCCTGTCCCCTCATTGACCTCACCAAGAAAAATCTTCCTTGGAGCTGGTCCACCTCTTGTCAAAAAGCTTTCGATGACCTAAAAGCTCTCTTCCTCTCCAAACCCATCCTCCACCTCCCCGATCTCCCCACTCCCTTTGCCATAGCCACCGACGCCTCCAAATTCACCTCTGGGGCAATCCTCTTATAAACTGACTCCAATGGGGATTGGCATCCCTGCTCCTACCTCTCCCAATCATTCTCCCCTGCAGAATGAAACTATGACATCTATGACCGAGAACTCCTTGTGGTTATCCATGCCCTGAAATCCTGGCAGCACTACCTTCATGGATCTCCTTTCTCCATCCAAGTCTTCACCAACCACAAAAACCTCACCTACTTCTGCCAACTGCAAAACCTCAATCACCGACAAGCCAGATGGCTCCTTGACCTCACTGACTTCAATTTCAAAATGATCCATGTCCCTGGACAACTACTCGCCGGACCTGATGCCCTCTCCTGACGTCCCAATCTCCTACTCCCCGATTCTCCTGAAAATGATGGTGTTACCCTCCTTCTCCTGTCTCTTTTCATCAACATCATTGACTCCGCTCTCCACAACCAGGTAGCCAAATCATTGGCCTCTGACCCCCTTGTCCTCCAAGCTCTCCAATCTATGGACGGAGACATTCCCCCAGCATTTTGCTTCCGACTCTCCGATTGACAATACCTTGATGGAGTCCTCACTTACCAAGGACACATCTACATCCCTGCCGATGATTCCCTTCACCACTCTATCTTAGAATGGTGTCATGATCACAAAACCGCTGGCTACCCTAGTTATCAGAAAACCCGCCAACTTGTCACCGCTGACTACTGGTGGCCCGGTCTTGCCTCTTATGTCCGAAAATACATTGAAGGATGTGCCACCTGTCAACAAAACAAGGCCAATACTCACCCCACCATATCGCTGCTTTCTCCCATAAAATCCACCTGCACCCAACCCTTCCAACAACTCTCCTGCAACCTAATCACTAGCCTTCCCCTTTCTGGGGGCTTTGATACCCTTTTGGTCATGGTCGACCATGGGCTTACTAAGGGAGTAATTCTCTGCCCCACTAAAAACACCATCACCGCTGAAAGGATCGCATCCCTCTTTTTCCACAAAGTTTACCTCCACTTTGGACTTTTTGATAAAGTAATCTCCGACCAAGGACCCCAATTTGCCTCTTCTTTCACAAAAGAACTCGGAAAACTCCTAAATTACAACCTTTCTCTCTCCACTGCCTATCACCCTCAATCCAACAGAGAAACTGAACAAGTCAACCAAGAGATTGAAACCTACCTTTGGATCTCCTGCAGAAATCATCACTCATCCTGGTCTGATTCTATTTCCCATGCCGAATTCGCACATAATCACTGCCCACATTCCATCACCAATCAATCTCTGTTCTATCTCATGATGGGATATGAACCCTGTGCCCTCCCTTCAGTCATCCCCAAAACCCACCTTCCTGCCATCAAATCCAGAATCAAACAACTCACTGCCACCTGAGATGAAGCCTTAGCTTCTCATGAACTTGCCTGCCAAGTAATGGCATCCCGTACTCGACGACACTTCTCCCCATTCAAGAAAGGAGACAAGGTCTGGCTTGAAGCCAGAAACCTGAAAAGATCTGTCATTAACCCAAAATTTGCTCCTAAACGAGAAGGACCCTTCACTATCACCAAAGTCCTATCTCCTATCACTTACCAACTCTGACTCCCCAAAACATGGAAAATTCACCCTGTCTTCCATGCTTCTCTCTTATCTCCCTATCGTGAAAACCCTGTACACGGACCCAACTTTCCTGCTCCACCACCTGACCTTATCAGAGGAGAAGAAGAATATGAAATTGACCATATCTTATGCCACAGAGGAATCCCTTCTTTCTGTTCCTTCCTGATCTGATGGAAGGGATACTCCACTGAAGAAGACTCTTGGGTTTCCAAGTGGGACTTAAAACATGCAAAGTCTGCTCTCCTTGATTATAAAAACCGTCACCCCACTGTATTCCCCCCTTCATCCTCTCAACAATAAATTCAACCAATCTACTATGCCCTGCACTGATTGTCCCTCTATCTCTCCCCCTCCCATCTCTGTTTCTGTTTCTTCTCCATCTTCAATTACCTACTCTTCTATCGTTGTTGATGACATCTCCCGTCCTATTACCCCCATCTCCAACCCCGAACACACTGTATGGCTCCCCACTGTCAAATGACCCTCTTTCCCAGAACCACCCATTTATCCTATTCCTATCCTATCTGTTGATGTACCCATGGCAGCCCACAGAATGAGGAATGACCTTGTTGATGCTGAAGTGGTTGAATGAATTTCCTCCTTCATCGGTGAATCCAGACTCACCCTCCCTATTGCCTCCCACCTCAACCTCTCCTCCCCCCTCTACACCCTT
The DNA here is from genome assembly GCA_038092555.1 of Boletus subgraveolens. Lineage (NCBI taxonomy): Eukaryota > Fungi > Basidiomycota > Agaricomycetes > Boletales > Boletaceae > Boletus > Boletus subgraveolens. The sequence continues at coordinate 5,099 of JBBPQP010001015.1, read as the reverse complement.
TATCAAGCCTTCCTCCAGAACGAGAGACTTTGACTGTTTCATGTCTGACCTACTTCTACTACTGAACTCGCCCTCTATGCCACCATCCTCTCTGACGTTCACCAACAGATCAAAGGATCCCTTGTTGTCGCCATGCACCAGCTGGGTATGGACAAATTCCTCATCGATTTGGATATGTATTGCAAGGAACAGATCACCATTAGACGAGAAATTAGAGAGGCCACCAACCTCATCATTCACACCCCCTCAGCCTCTTCTTCTCCCCTTGACCCCGAAGAGGAATGTGTCCTTGAGCAGACTGAAGCATACTGGACCGGAGCCGAAGGCTCTCTCCCCTTCCCCTCCACCCATCCCAGATATGCCAAAACCTGTCGACAATGCCACCATCTCAGCCATTACAGGATAGGCTGTGACTCTTACCAATGCCCCACTTGTCTCATCTGGGGACTGAATCATACCATCACCTGCTATCCCTTATGATGTCCACCCTGCTCTCCCTCTACCACCCTGTTCTCCCAAGAGTCTCGTTTGTCTTGAGGGTCTCACCAATCCTTCTCCTCTAGAGGTTCTGTCCATCCTGTTCCTCAACCAAGAATGAGAACTACCCAACCTCGCCGCCCCTCCCCTTGTCCCCAATCTCCAATCAATCATGGAGATGATCTTTATGACGAGTCTGCCTGGAGAAATATCACTGGTTCCCCTGGACCTTCCTCTCATGATTTCTTCTAATTATCTTTGTCGATGACTCAGGGTCTACTAAGGGGGTAATGTTACGAATTGTCATTACACTTACTTTGTTTTCTTCTTTTCCAACTACCTATGCTTCCTACTTGTCATCTACAGGCAGCCTCGTTCAAACACTGTTGCAGCCTAGTTATTTTTCTTCTCTTTTCTCCCTGACTTAATCCTTACTTTCCATTATCTTCCATAATATTCCATCATCAGTTAGCATTCTCTTACTAATTGTTCCTTTTTGTTCTATGAAGTTCTATTTGCTTCTATTTGTTTTTTCATTCTCGACTCCTATTTAAAACCTTTGTAGTTCTACTCTTGTCTCCAAGTTAGACCTACTCGGTATAACCACATCTTTGTCTTCGAACCCCTGCTCTCTAAGTCGTCATTGTACTTTTGAGTCAACACTCCTTGTATATCCTTGTCATCGTAGAAGTTCTACGATTCCTCCGTCTTAGTGGAAGTCCCCTAAGGCTGTTCCTCTTTGTCATTGGAGAAGTCCTTCAACTCCTTAGTTCCATCGAATGACCAAGTCTACTACTATCCCTACCCAGGCTAGTCGTAACAAAAGGTCTAACTTTGCCTGAAGCTACTTTCATTGTAGTCTTCCATCATTTCCTCTCGACTTCCCCCCTCTACCTCTTGCTGGTGGCATGGACCTCCAGGCGAAGACTCTGAACCATCGAATTCCGAGCAAGGAGAACCCTCTCCTGACTCCGACCCCAATCTTGCACTCCCATCCTTCGAAGACCGAGATGAGACTATTGATCTCTCTCATAATCTTTCCTCATCACTACACCTTCCCCGACAACCGTTCCCATCGTCTCCTACTCCTACAACCTCTAGACCCCTCTTCCCTCTTCCCCATTCCACCTCCCACTCCCCCACTTCCACCTCCACCACCCCCACCACCATTCCCTTGAGCTCCCCCACCACCCTTTTCACATATTCCACTGCCAACCATGTCTCACAAACCCACTGAACTTTGCATTGCCACCCCTGAGAAATATGACAGCTCGTTTGAGACCACCCTCCAATGACTCCACACTGTCCGGTTCTATCTCCATGTAAACAAAGACACCTACAAAGATGACGATAAACAAGTCGCCTTCACCCTCATACATACATGACCTCTGGACTGGCCCTTACTTGGGCAACCACCTTTCGAACCAAATGCATCACAGGGACCACCATCAGCCTAGGAACCTTCACAGATTTCATCACTGAATTCAAGAAATCCTTCAAACACAAAGACATTACTGGAAATGCCATCGCCTGGCTCTCCACTCAGAGAATGACCAAAGGAAAGAATGGAACTTTCTCTCCCTCGTTAAACCAATATGTCTCTGAATTCCAGAATTATGCTGGAAGAGCTGGAATCACTGACCTGAACGTCCTCATTGGGTATTTCTCTGCTGGAATCCCCCCTTCTCTCATGAAGAGAATCATGACCATGGACACAGTCCCCTCCACCATCACCAAATGGTATGCCAAAGCCATTCATTTCCAAACCCAATGGGGGCGAGCTGACAAGATTGCTCGATGAAGCTCCAAATCTTATCAAACAACCTACCACTCCTTCTCCTCAAGGTCCTCCCCCTCTAAGCCAAAAGATCCCAATGCCATGGACGTCGATGTGATAAAGGTATCCAAACTCACCCCCGATAAAAGGAAAAGGTGTATTGAGAAAAAGCTATGCTTCCGATGCCAAAGACCTGGTCATCTCAGCACCACCTGCACTGCCTTCTCGAAGAAAGCGTTCGAGAAGAAGGTCCAACAAATAGTTGAAGCAAGGGAAACCCTCCCCAAACTTGAAGACGTTGAAGAGGATGACAACGAAGCAAACATCAGGAGGGTCTCTTTCTCGAATATGGATTTTTAGATAGGGAAACCCGGTTGATGCAGGCTTACCCTCCTTCTTTGTGTGCTGTAACTGTACAATCTACGATGAAATCTATGCAAACCCCCATTCAACTCATCATACCATTGCACACTCTCAAAACCGTCAAATCCTCTGCCCTCATAGATAGTGGTGCAGACATTTCTTGCATTGATTGGGACTTTGTCAAGAAACACCGACTCCCCCTTATGAAACTAAAAGAACCCCTATGTGCCAGGAACGCTGACTCCTCTCATAATAAGAACGGCGACATAAAATTCACCTGTGAACTCTTTGCCTCCTTCAATGGAATTGTCCACTGAGTAACCTTCTATGTCATGGTCTGTGGCCAACAAAACCTTATCCTCAGACTCCCCTGGTTGAAATCCACCAACCCCACCATCAACTGGTCTACCCAGACCCTCCTCATCGAAGAATCTACTGATCAATCCTGAAACCTCTACCTGTCCCATTCCTCCGATTCTAAATGGCATGACTCCGTTTATTACAAACCCCCTCCTCGTCAACCTCGTCACATAAACATAGACTCCATCTCCAATTACTACCTAGAAGGATATCTCCAATGGGAAATGGAGAAACAGTTCATCAACCATGCCCTCGACAATAGGGCTGTTCAACAAATCATCTGTTGTGACAACTGCTTCGTCCCCAGAGGTTCTCTCCTCATTGCCAAACTAACCACCACCACTGAACTTGCCATGGCTGCCAAAAAGGTGAAACCCAAACCCACTCTTCCCCCAGAATACCAACAATTATCTCCTGTCTTCTCCAAAGAAGCCACCGACCACCTTCTCTCCTCTCATTCTTATGACCATGAGATCAATCTTGACAAAACTTTCACCCCAAAAGTAGGGAAGGTCTATCTTCTCTCTCCTGACAAACAAAAGGCCACTGAAACCTTTTTGGCCGAAAACCTCACATCTGGAAAAATCTGTCCTTCCAACTCTTCCCAAGCCGCCCCCTTCTTCTTTGTGAAAAAGAAGAATGGAGACCTCCGTCCCTGTCAGGACTATAGGTACCTGAATGAACACACCATCTGAGATGCCTACCCCTTCCCTCTCATCTCCGACCTCATGGACAAACTGCGAGGCGCCAAGGTCTTCACCAAATTTGATGTCCGATGGAGATACAACAATGTCCAGATCAAGGATGGTCACCAATGGAAGGCTGCCTTTGTCACTCACAAAGGCCTCTATAAACCCACTGTAATGTTCTTTGGCCTCACCAACTCCCCAGCCACCTTCCAAAGGTTTATGAACAATTCCTTCCAAGATATGATCACCAAAGGATGGCTCGTCATTTACATGGATGACCTCCTCATCTTCTCCCCTGACCACCAAACTCATGAAGAATGAACCAAATGTGTCCTAGAATGAATGATGGAACTCGATCTCCATCTCAAACTTGAGAAATGCACCTTTGCCACCAATGAAGTGGAATACCTCGGGATGATCGTCAAACCAGGCAAACTTGCCATGAACCCCATAAAACTCAATGGAATTGCCAAATGGCCTACCCCTGCCAAAGTCAAAGATGTACAATCCTTCCTAGGATTCACCAACTTCTACCAACGATTTATCCTTGACTACTCCAATATCGCCCACCCTCTCATTGACCTCATCAAGAAAAATCTTCCTTGGAGCTGGTCCGCCTCTTGTCAAAAAGCTTTCGATGACTTGAAAGCTCTCTTCCTCTTCAAATCCATCCTCCACCTCCCCAATCTCTCCACTCCCTTTGCCATAGCCACTGACGCCTCCAAATTCATCTCTGGGGCAATCCTCTTACAAACTGACTCCAATGGGGATTGGCATCCCTGCTCCTACCTCTCCCAACCATTCTCCCCTGCAGAACGAAACTACGACATCTATGACCGAGAACTCCTTGTGGTTATCCATGCCCTGAAATCCTGGCAGCACTACCTCCATGGATCTCCTTTCCCCATCCAAGTCTTCACCAACCACAAAAACCTCACCTACTTCCGCCAACCGCAAAACCTCAATTGCCGACAAGCCAGATGGCTCCTTGACCTCACCAACTTCAATTTCAAAATGATCCATGTCCCTGGACAACTATTCGCCAGACCTGATGCCCTCTCCTGACATCCCAATCTCCTACTCCCTGATTCTCCTGAAAATGATGGTGTTACCCTCCTTCTCCCATCTCTTTTCATCAACATCATCGACTCTGCTCTCCACAACCGGGTAGCCAAATCATCGGCCTCTGACCCCCTTGTCCTCCAAGCTCTCCAATCTATGGACGGAGACATTTCCCCAGCATTTTGCTTCCGACTCTCCGATTGACAATACCTTGATGGAGTCCTCACTTACCAAGGACACATCTACATCCCTGCCGATGATTCCCTTCACCACTCTATCTTAGAACAGTGTCATGATCACGAAACCGCCGGCCACCCTGGTTATCAGAAAACCCACCAACTTGTCACTGCTGACTACTGGTGGCCTGGTCT
>JBBPQP010001014.1:0-14214 GCA_038092555.1 Boletus subgraveolens | reverse complement strand
CTTCCTCTGCCTTACCAATTGATCCTCTGCAGGCAGTTGTAGATCTTCAGGCTGGAATGCCTCTATCACAAAAGCATCACATTTAGTGAACAGCACCACAACTGGCACTAACACCCAAACCAATTAGCTCAGAAACCACCATCACCAAGAATTCATCACCATTTCTAGTGTCACATTCACCAAAGAACCTTTCCTTTGCAACAGTAACAGCATGATGAAATTGATCCATTGGAATGCAGTACCTGCCCATGTTAGTGTAGCAGTGAGAATCCAACACAATATACCCACTCATCATATGGCATGGATCTGCTTCTTGAGGAAAGTTGTATTGGCATGCTTTGTGATGAAGTCCTTCATCTGCTCAAACTTGTCCTCATGGCCAGCCTCAAAACCAGGAGAGTCATGGAAAACAAATTTCTTGTTGCTTTTGAAGATCATTTCATGATTGATGTCATGGAGTCCTTGCTGTGGAAAGTGAGATCAGTTGCAAAGGCCCTATGATGACATCCATGGTAGCTGTGACACTCACCTCTGTGGACCCCTTGACCACAAAATTGACCTGATTGCATGTTGGTGGCATTAGCCTCCAGTATATCCCAACCACGCAAACTATAACCTTTCACCTTCATCATCATAGATCTCTGGATCTTCTGCTGAGTTGCAGATTTTCTGAAGGATGGTTGTCTTTCCTGCATTCGCCCTGCTAACAACAAGAATTCTAAATCATCTGAATTTCTCCATGAGGTCCCAGTTGATATGCTGCATGAAGTGGGCAACATTTGAAACCTTTATCTGGGCTTCATGGGTGATTGAACTATCAGAGTGTGATCTATATCTGCAGGGGGCTTTGCTGCTGACTGTCCCAAGTCAGCCACACACACTTATACATGTGGGAAAGTTGTGTCTGAGTCTGAAACTCATAGCAAACCTATGTGAACAACCCTTCACCCAGCTCATGTCTGTTACAACTACAATCAGGGATAGTCGTATAAGTAGACACGAAGTGTAGAATTGCCTTGAGCCTAACTCTTGTTAAGTCCTAACATGTAGGACACCTTCAGGCTTGTCGGAATGCCTGGTGATGAGCAACAAGGGATGCTAGTAAAAGAATCCCAAAGTAGATGACAACTGAGAGTCCAAGGTGAGCAAAGTCAAATGACCTTGACCTAGGGGAAAGTCTTGGATAGCGAGGTCGATGTCTGAGAGGCCTGGTCCTTCTAATGGGAGTGGAGAACCTAGAGATGAGCCAATGACAATGAGCTGTTGGAGAAAGAAGGGAACCTTCCTGGAGGCAACAATGGAGTTGCTTGATGACTCTAGAGGAAAGCTCTAGAGGGTCAACAGCAACAGAGTCCTTCAATGAAGAAGGAAAGAGAGGAGGGTGAGGTAGAGATCAAGCAAGGGAAATGTTGCAGGGAACAGATGATGAATACCACAAGAGTAACTGTAAGGTGTACACTTTAGGTGTCAGATCAAGGTTAGAGAGAGAGAGGCATTGGACAGGAACTCCAACTTATATACCCCAGCTGTCAGAGCTTTAGGGCCAGTATATGCCTATCTGGGTGAGATGGTCCGTGTGCAGTCTAACCTAAATATGGTAGGAGCCATATCCATAAAAGGAAACCTGGTGTCTGTATAGTAAGGATAAAGATGGAAATGGCAGAAGGACACTGCTGTGGGAAGGTTATGAAGCAAAGGACATGTCATGGGAATCATTGTAGCACGACATGTAGTGATGACACATAAGTGATCACATGAGTGAAGTGAGGTGAGGTTGCAACATGAGGGTGGTGGTGATGTTGAGGTGAGATCTGGCCTCAACTGAGGTGGTGATTGCTGAGGAGAGCACAGGAGGATGGCTGTGTGGAGGGGTGTTGCGAGGAACAGTGCAATGGGCTGTCAGGGAGATCCAGGGGACAGCAGGGGATAATGGGTACAGGTGGACCAAGGATCGGAAGAGGTCCAAAGAGAGCTGTGTGGAGAGACATCAAGGAAGGCAGTGTGGTGGGAAGATCCAGAGGGGATATTCCAGGGAGAATCCAGGGAAGATCCAGGATTGGGACACAGGAGGGTGGCTGTGTTAAGAGGCACTGAGGGAGGGCAGTGCAAGAGGGGGTGGTGCTGGGTTGTTGCAGGACACATCACATCAAGCATAAGTGAGCACTATGGTGTGCCAGAGGTGGATGGTCCAGAGACAGAGGCAGTCATGAGATGGGCACGAGGTTGGAAGAAGAGAAAAAGACTGGGGGTGCACCAAAACTGTAACAATGTCTTTCTGTCATGTTGACCCTTTCCTTGCTTTGCAATGTCAACCAGCTTTGCTTCTATGTTTTCCCTTGCTGACTCCTTGAGTGCAGAAGATGATGCCAAGTAATGAGTGGAAGAGGTGGTCGCAAATATGGCGAAAATGCTGCGTGATCATGCGATGTGTGTCCCAGATGACAAGGAGGAGTTGTGGAAGGAACTGGATGACTGGATGGTTTTCTGGAATCGCAACAAGGTACATCCAAACAGTCAGCTCAATGAGGATGACCTTTGATTGAACAGATCATTAGCTTCTGATGCAGGAAGTGCTGGACCAGCTGCAGGTGCTGGGCCTCAAGCCCCAGATCTCCAAGGAAACCATTGAGCTCACCGTGCAGGCTGACACATTGCATACAAAGTGGACAGAGGAGTTGAAGGCACACAAGGTCAAAGCGATGTGTGCAAAGAGCAAGAGGAACAGGCAGAAACAGGCTCTGAGCAACCAGGGAGCCTTGCAAGTATCTACCTGATTCCGCCAAGTGCTGACGCCCCCCTCCACCACTGGTTTCATACACTCAGGAGCATCAGCAGGGACTTGGTCAGGGGCATTGGTGGAGGTCATCTTGCCCTCAAGGCAGAAGGTGAGTGGTCTTGACCAGATCAAATGTGCATAATAACTTGGGTCATAGTACATGTGTCAGGAGGTCATGGAGGAGGAATGTGCTGAGGGGGTAGAGCTTCTGAAAGGGGAGGTCATACACCTGACTGGGTGCCAGAAGTGTCTCCAGTGTGGGGAGGTCTGTATGGGTATTCTAAACCATACCTGTTGTACATGCATGCACTTCAAGAGCAGATGTGAGATGTCATCAGGACACAGTGGGTGAGATGGTGAGAGGAGGGGGAAAGATCCCCAATGAGTGCACTACATTCCTGCCCATACCTGCATTGACTCTATCTTTAGAGCACAAGTTCCAATCAACATGCTGCCAGCCTTCTCCACTTTCAATCAAATCTTCTGCCATCAATGTCAATGCAGGACTATTCCAGATGAAGGATAAGGGAAAGGCTGTGGCAAGCAGATCCAAGGCCCTGGTCTCCATCAACGTTGGTTGTCTCAAAGTGCTGAGTCATGCAATGGTACAAGCAGAGGGGGAGATCTGGACTGCCCAAGGGAAGATCAAGAAGATGGAGGGCAAGTTGAATGAGGTGATGCAGAAGCTGGTGGGGGTGAAAGGGGAGATTGAAGTGATGATGTGCGTGTGAGCTTGTCCATCCGATATGTCTGTCCTCATCATGTACATTATGGTCCATATCATGTATAAAATGTGAATATGCATCTCTGAGTCTGTAATGAAGGTGTGAATAAATTGATGTGAGAAGAGTAAAAGAAAGTTATGTGTAAGAAAAAGTGTGTCCAATCAGAAATATATGAAGGTCAGGTTTTCCAACTGCAGAGGGAACAATTTAGAATTGAAAGATGGGAAATGGGTTAGCAAAGCAGAAATGTCTGTTTGTGTATTGTTAGTCTGTATCAGAGATAGGGGTGTATTGAACATATCCAAGGGTGTGTGGTACCTGATCACACAATCAAAGTCAGAATAAATATCTATATGGGCTGTGAGGTATGTTGGGTGCCAAGGAATAGCTATTGGAGAGAGGAGAAATATATCATAAGTGTTGGTGTTTGTTTTGCATACTTTTTGCTTTATTTTATTTTATATTGGATTCCTATTCTTTTTGATGATGAGTTGAGCTCTCCAGACTAATCCTGGGGTAAAACAGTTTGAGAAATCACCAGACTAATCCCAGGGTAAAAGAGAGACATATCATATAGTTGATGGTATTCAGTATTAATGATGAATGGGAATGTCAGAAGATAGGAATCATGAGGGGATGTGCTAGTTGGAGTTGGAAGAACCAGAATCTTTGTTTTCCAGCTTTTTGTCCTCTATCCCTGCCATGTTGTCCAATGCATCTTTATCTTTGTTGGTGATGGTGGTTATTGGTGTCAAGAGCTGAGTCCTCATGCTATAGGGGATGAGTTGGAATGCTGCATACCGTAACTTTGAAATCGCTCCATCCAACTCTGCCAAGAGGTACAATCCTCCAGTCATCCAGTGAAGGACAACCATTGGACCCAGATACCATGGCTTTGTCTTTCAGTTGAGCTCCTTCTCAATGCAGGTATTCCACACTAAAACGAGACTTCCAGGGCAGAAATTGAAGTCTTTGATCTGATTCTTGAATGGAGCTTCAAAGTGTTTGATGGATGTGAAGTGAGCTTTGAGAACATGTTCTTGAATACCTTCCAAGTCTTCCTCATGTTTTTGGAACTGGTATGCTTGCCATGCTATTAGTCCAGAGGTGGAAAGTGGATCAGTGTCTGGTAAAGAAATGAGGAATGTTGCTTCCAACAGGTCAAAAGGAAAGAGTGGTTCCATGCCATGTACCATGAAGTATGGGGATAGTCCTGTCAATCTCTGGATGGATACTCATTCTGCCCAAAAGACAGAGTGAGCTGTGCATGTCCAGCAAGACTCCTCCCCCTGGGAGCTTTTCATGATGGTCTCCTAGACATTGAAGTGATGTCACTCCACAATCCTGTTTGCTTGGGAATTGTAGGGTGAAATGCAAATGTGTTAAATGTGATACCTGGACGCAAGCAGATCAAGTGCCTGAATGAAATTCAGGCCATTGTCAGTGACGATCTTAGAGAGTGGGCCCCATTGACAGAGGATATCCTCAAATATAAAAGATGCAAGGGTGGATGCATTCTCAGATTGTAACATCCACCATTCTGGATATGCTGTGAGAGTGCACCAGGCTCACAATATACCTATAGCCAGCAGCTTGTGGCATTAGCATCATATTGATATGAGCTTTATGAAATAATCATCTGACCAAAGGAATGGTCAGAGGAATGTGGAGCTTCCAAGTCTGTCAGACTTGACATTCATAAGAGGTACAGATGTACCACTTTACATTGTCTACCAACATGGGCCACCAGAATTGCAGCAGGAGTCTGGTACAGATGGTGAAGACACCCTTGTGCCTGAGGTCATCATGGGCCTCCTTAATGAGTCTATACCACTTGTGCTCTGGAGTGACAAGTTGATGGTGGCCATGAGATTTGTGACACCAGAGAGAGTCATTGAGGATGAAGAAGTGAGTTGCCAAATTGATGAAGGATTGATAGTCATAGTTTGATAGGTTTGGAGGATGCTGCTGTGAATCTAAGAATTGTTGGATGAGGTGGATGTGATCCTTGTGAGCTTTCGCTCAATATCAGGGTCAGTGGTGCCAAGAATGAGGGAATATATGGAGGGAACAGTCCCAATGTCTGTATGTATTCTAGAATAGAAAATAGGAAGTGTAGGAGGTGAGGAAGCATAAAGTGGATGAGTGTCTGGTAAATTGTAAAGTAGTGGGGAAGGAGGAGAATCATTTAGCAACACATTCACAAAAGAATAGGCATCATCAAACCAATCCTTGGAGTTGTTGTCTTCAATCAGGTCATCCTTGGAGGTGTTACAGTTTTGGTGCACCCCTGGTCTTTTTCCTTCTTCCTACAACCCCATGTCCATCTTGTGACCGCTCCTGTTACTGGACCACCTGCCCCTGGCACATACTAGTGCTTGTTTACACTTGACATGATACATCCTGCAACAACCCTAGTCCGCTCTCCCGTTGCACCACCCCTTTGGTGCCTCTTTGCACAGCCATCCCCCTGTGCCCCTTCTGTCCTGGATCTTCCCCAGATCCTCCCTGGATATCCTCTTCGGATCTTCCCCCACACTGCCTTCCTTCAGTGTCTCTTCACACAGCCATTCCCCTGTGCCTCTCCTGTCCTGGATCTTCCCCAGATCCTCCCTGGATATCCCCTTTGGATCTTCCCACCACACCACCTTCCTTCAGTGTCTCCTCACACAACCACTCCCCCTGTGCCCCCCATTGATTTCTTCAGATCTCCCCACACACTGCCCTCTTTTGGTGTCTCTACACACAGCCACCCTCCTGTGTCTCTCAGTGATCACCATTTCAGTTGAGACCACAACTCACTCCAACATTGCCATCTACCTCATGTCACACCTGGACCTCAGTTCACCCATGTGATCACTCATGTGACATCACAACACGTCATGCCACAATAATTCCCATGATGCATCCCCGCGATCATGACCTTCCCATAGCAGGCCCTCCTGCCATTTCTATCTTTATTCTTACCATACAGATGCTGGGTTTCCCTTTACAGATAGGACTCTTATCATATTAAGGTTAGACTGCACACAGACCACTTTACCAGATAGTGATATATAAGTTGGAGCTCTGCCCTAATGCCTCTCTCTCTCTAACCTTGATCTGACACCTAAAGTGTACACTTTACAGTACTCTTGTGGTATTCATCATTTGTTCCCTGCAATCCCCTCTTGCTTGCCTCTACCTCGCCCTCCCCTCCCTTCCTCTTTGTTGAAGGGCTCCATTGACTTCATCACCCTCTAACCACTCTAGTGGTCATCAGCCCCTGAGCTCAAGCTTCCCTTGGGAGTAGCAACTCTCTACCTCACTCAGGCTAATGGATCCAAACTGACTTGGATAACACTTTTTGTCCTCCCTGTCTTGGGATAGGATGAATCCAACTGCTATCATGGAAGTATCAACTGCCAGGATCATCTCCCATCTGCTCTCGTAGTCTAACCAGTGAAGTGCTGGAGACTTTATTATCTTGTCCTTTAGACATTCCATAGCCTCTCTTTGACAGTCTCCCCATTTGAAGGTGATCCCTTTCTTTGTCAAGTTGACAAGCAGATGGGCAATCTGTGCAAAACCTTGGATGAAAATTCAAAGGACTCTGCATGTACCCAGAAATCCTCAGACTTGCAAGATGGTAGTGCAGTCTGGCCAGTCCCTAATCTTCTGAACCTTTGCATCAGGAGGGACATGTCTGTCAAATGTGCACTTGTGCCTGACAATAATTGCATCTGGAGTGGCAAGCACAAACTTCTTTGTGGAGATGGTAGCTTCAACATTCTGTAAGCGCTGTAAAATGCAATGAACAATGATGAGATGTTTCCAGATGAAGTGACTGATTCCTGAATTCTCAGGGATGGTTTTGTATGTTCCATCATCCCATTGATACTGAGTGGTTCCTGACTTGACTGGAAGGTCATCCATAAATGGCATCATATAGTCTGGAATCTTGTCCTGTAGTATAAATGACATGTCAGCCTGATATACTTGTATCACATTTGTATGTCCCATAGGTAGGGCCATAAGGCGGTGTGGTCCTAGAGGGGTGGTAAATGACATCATGTCATGAGATTCCACATGCAAAGGATGCTGATTGTAGCCTGCAAACAAGTCCATCATGCCATAAACAGCATATCCAGTGAACAATTCTGCAAAGTGCTCCACAAACAGAGGGATGGAAGCATCGCAAATCATTACTGCATTGAAGGGTTGGAGGTCGTGGACATGGCACAGTAACTTCCCATCTTGCTTGAGGACACAAAACCATCAAGATAGATAGGATGCTGTGGAAGGTTCATAGACACCAGAGGTGATGTAATCCTTGATGATTTGAATAGCTTCCTTCTGGATGGAGGATGGGATCAGAATATTGCAGAGGACCCAAGGAGTATGAGGAATTATGGGGATCTTCACAAGTGGAAAGTAGCATTCATCAAGATGACTGCACTCTGTAGGTATCCAGGCAAAAGCCATCTCATGTATGTGAACTAACCATTGGACGAATTTGAGCTCTTCTGGCCAAAGCCATTTTTGCAGGATTTAGATTCAATGCATTGGCACGTTCCTGAGTATAGCAGATACCTGGTGAGAAGTTGGGAGGGTGAATAGGTGAGGGGATGAGGCCAGCTAATGGTTCATCAGGGAGTCATCAGAGTACACAAAATTCCTCCTTTAAAGGAGCAGATACTGCATGAATCCTTTCAGTGACAGGTTTGTAAGCAAGCATATGACACATGAAATTAAAGGAATAGGTAGAGTCCAGAATCAAAAGTATGTCCAGAGTTAAAATGGATTGAGTTGAAGAAAGGTATTTGTAATGAAAACAGGAGAGTCCTGAGTGATGATAGACTATGCATTCACCAGTCAGAAGGGGCCAAGGAACTCGAACAGACACAACTGGGGGTAAAGGTGAAGTAGGAACCTAAGGCTCAAATAGGTTAGAGGAATGAGGTGAATTAGAATCAAAGAAATCAGGATCAGAGGAATCAGAATCATTGTCAGCAGAATCTGAGATAAGAAGGCTGGAATGTGTAGTGGAATCTCCCTGATCATTAGTCAGATCATTGAATCCTAAAAACCCATCTCCACAACACTTTGGTGGCTAGTGCATAGCATTCCTTGTCAGCATCAAGGACATTCTTCGGTCCAAGCTTATGTTGGCAACTTGTATTCCTTTCCACTATTAGGATCATGGAGGGTGATAGTCTGGGTTCCATCTGGGAAGTTGTTACTAGTTGCACTCATAAGGCAATGAAAGGGTCTTCCGAGAAGGAGGTTGAAGTTAGCCTTTGTAAGGACCTGAACCTGTACACAAACTTCACCTTGTCTGAAGTCTAAAGTGAGGTTTTTGAGGATGCTGAGTGTTGAATTGGTGTTTGTGTGGGTGGATGACATAGTCATGATGTGGGCGCAATGAAAGGCTGAAACTCTGGGTCAGTTATGTTTGGTCAGATAGGTGCTTCCTGTCTTTGGAGGTGGAATAAAAGGCAGATGGTTCAATATCCTAACCACATCCATTTTGGGATAATCTATGGAGAAAATACTGGATGTTATACAAGGAGGCAGATCCCTTGCAATACCAAAAGTCATAAATGCTGCAGCAGCTCATTCCACAAGGACCCAGTCAATGCATTCCTTAATGCAGGTGGTACTGGGGATATGAGGGATACAAGCACTGTCTGGCATATATAAGTGTTTATCAGTGCCTTGAACTACCTTTCCAGCTTGGAGATACAATTCCACATGCATACAGTTGCAGTTGTAGTGGCCAAAACCACCACAGAAGGCACAATTGTTGTTCCAAATGGGGGCTTGTGTATTGACAGAGAACTCCTGCTTCACAGGGATAATGGATATCACTGGTTGGGCAGATTGCAGAATTATCTGAGGAGTTGGAGTACTGGTCACTGCAAAGGTGAACCTAAACACAGAACCTGTTAATAGAAACCTAGCAGCTTCAACACAGTCAGTAATCAGGTATGGGTCATTAGGATGAAGATCTGATTTAACGATAGACAATCAGTGATGGATGCATTCCTCCACATCTGGTGGAAATCCACTGAGGAAGAGTGCATTGCATTCAGTTTTGGATAGCTTGTGTGTCATGATAAGGAGCAAAGTGATCTTGATAAACTTGCAGTGATACTCTCCAAGGTCATCCTGGTTATGCATAGGCTTGAGTCAATAGTCCTGAATGAGATATTGCAAATCAGCATGACAGTAACACTTATCACCTTCACATCCTGGGTATAGGTCCTTGACTGCTTTGGTGAAGTTGGCCCATACAGCTGGCTGGGCTGTGGCTTCCGGGAGTGTCTCCCATACATTGGCTTCCTCTAGATCCATGTAGCAAATTGCAGCCTTGATTTTCTCCTCTTGATTCAACCTGGCAGAATTTCCAATGAACTCAATATCTTCCAAGTAGTGTGGAAGCTATGCTAAAGTCTTACCATCAAATTTTGGAGCATTTTGGATTCCACACAAGGGTGTCTGAATAGAATTTGCCATTTGTCATGGTGATGCTGGTACTGGTATTGGTATTGGTGCTGGTGAAGGATTGATGTTCAATAAAGTGGTGTTACAGTTTTGGTGCACCCCTGGTCTTTTTCTCTTCTTCCGACCTTGTACCCATCTTGTAACTGCTCCTGTCTCTGGACCATCTGCCCCTGGCACACCCTAGTGCTTGTTTACACTTGACACAATGCATCTTGCAATGACCCAGCACTGCCCCCTCTTGCACTGCCCTCCCTCAGTGCCTCTTAACACAGCCACCCTCCTGTGTTCCAATCCTGGATCTTCCCTGGATCTTCCCACCACACTGCCTTGCTTGGTGTCTCTCTGTACAGCTCTTTTTGGACCTCTTCCGATCCTCGGTCCACCTGTGCCCATTATCCCCTGCTGTCTCCCGGATCTCCCCAACAGCCCATTGCACTGTTCCTTGCAATGCCTCTCTGCACAGCTGTCCTCCTATGCTCTCCTCGGCGATCACCATCTCAGTTGAGGCCAGATCTCACCTCAATATTGCCACCACCCTTATGTCGCAACCTCACCTCACTTCACTCATGTGATCACTCATGTGCCATCACTATATGTTGCACTACGATAATTCCCACAACACATCCTTTGCTTCATGACCTTCCTACAGTGGTGTCCTCCTGCCATTTCTGTCTTTATCCTTACTATACAGACACCAGGTTTCCTTTTATGGATATGGCTCCTATCATATTTAGGTTAGACTGCACATGGACCATCTCACCCAGATAGGCATATACCGGCCCTAAAGCTCTGACAGCTGGGGTATATAAGTTGGAGCTCCTCTCCAACACCTCTCTCTCTCTAACCTTGATCTGATACCTAAAGTGTACACCTTATGGTTACTCTTGTGGTATTCATTATCTATTCCCTGCAACATTTCCCTTGCTTGATCTCTACCTCGCCCTCCCCTCTTTCCTCCTTCGTTGAAGGACTCTGTCACCATCGACCTGCCACCTTTTTCTCCTCCTTCTCTACTCCACCCTTCTAGTTCTCTGTCTCCTACCCTCTCATTCAACCACCTGGGTCTCTCACTCTTTGATGAGATCTTTGCCTCCCTCCATGACTACAACATCCCTGCTACCACTTGGGCCAAGCTCCTAGATGAAACCATCTTTGTCGGATAGGGCAAGGCTGCACCTTGCCACCGCCTCCTCATCATTGCCCCCAGATCACTCCTCTCACTGCCCTTTAGGCATGGCCTCTCTTCCTTTCCTGGACTTCCCTTTTATATTCTATTCCATATGCATTTCTTCCTTTCCTGATGGACACTGCCTCTTCCACTTAGTCTTCTCTTTATAGACTAAGAGTTTCCCCTTTCATTCCCATTTACCTACACATGACTGTGTTGTGACACATCTTCTTTCCTACTATAGACTTAGGACTCCACCCCCAGCCCTAAAGGCCCTAGTATATATATTAGAGCGCCACCTGTACTCTTCTTTAACCTTGATATACACCTATCTGGGTATTGTCACAGTGTTCCTGAGAATCCCCTCCTCTTGTGCCTCAGCTCCTCTGTGCCCTCCCCTCATTACCCACTCTTGGCCAGTCCAAGTCTACCTAGCCTTTGGCTAGATGTTCCACTCAAACTCTTTTGAGAGTTGACCCGAGTGTGGGAACATGACACATACTCAGACATGTCCCAATGTTACATCCAGTCATAACAAAATATCAAGGTTAACAACCTTGCAGTGCTATTAAGCTCCAACCCCACGGAACAGACTACCTGGTGGTAGTTCATGCCCAAGGAACAAGACAAGAAGAATCAGCCTAGCCCAGATCCTCAGAGACAGATCCTTCTTAGATGAGAAACAATGAATTTCTCCACCACAGCCCACTTCCCTGTTGCATGCCTTCTCTCCCATCCCCCATCTGCCTTCTCCCACTACGTCTTAAAGAATAAGTTCCCAACCTCGTACTGTAACAGTATCTCCCCCTCCCCATTGCCACATTTCATCCCCTGCTCTATCCAGAGCTTCCTCCAGTGGTTATCAGAGAACCGAACCTCTCATGGAAGAGCCTCACCAACCTTTCATCTTCAAGGAACCCAAGGAAGACTCACCTGACGGCGGAACCTATTATGAGACCTTTATTAAGTGAACCAACCTCCTTCCAGATGCTCCCCCTCCCCCACCAGGAGACAACCCTGACTCAAATAATGATGAAGATGATGATAAAGACATGCCAGGAGTTAAAGCTGCCCTACTGGAAGAGTTCTCTGGAGAATCCGGTGATGCTAACCAATGGCTTATGGCTATGGAAGGCTACTTCTTCCTTAATGACACCCTTGGAGACCTTCTGAAGAGTTATATCTTCCTCAATTGAATGCAGAAAGGCAGAGAAAAGGCCTTTGCAGAAGCATGGCTCGCCAAGATTAAGGCTGAAGCCATACCTCACAGACAGACCCACTTTGAAGCCATCAGAGAGGCATTCAAGAACACCTTCACCCCTTACAACACTACTGCCCAAGTACGAGTGGAACTCTCTTCGCTCACACAGGATACCAAAGACTCCAGAGGATTCGAGGAATACATCTCCAGTTTCTTTCTCCTCTCTGTTAGGTCCAAGATCACCGACCTCAACACTCTCCTTGAATGGTACCTGCGAGGACTTGATCCACAGATCGCCACCCAACTCACCATGTCTGGGACCCTCCAAACCATGACCTCTATGGAAGACGTTTACAAGAAATCTTCCAAGATTGAAGGCAACTTCAAGAGGATTAAGAATATACAGAGGGGCCCGCAGCCAGCTTATGGAGGCCATGGTCGTGCTTGTGATCCCAATGCTATGGACATTGATAAGATTACTCTCAGCACCATGGAGCACTTCCAGTGCATTAGAGAGCATCTCTGCTTTATTTGCAAGAAGAAGGGCTGTTCTACCAGGAATCATTGCAGTCATTCGAACAATGGCCAAATGTTTATGGCCAAAGCCAGAGTGGTGGAGACCCAACCCTCCCCTGGGAGACCATCCGCTACCAACAACCTGCTAGATGCCTTCATCAAGGAACTTATGCGTGGGCAAAGTTGCAATGAGGTGTTGAGGATACTGCAATCCTCATTTGACCATTCCCTCAACAAGAAGGGAGTCCCATTGGAGGGACAGGAAGCTGCCATGTGGGATGATGAACACATCCATGTCCTTGAGGCCCAAGAGGACCCTGCTGCTGTATCTGGGGGGATGCCACCCAGGGATACAAGACCGACCCCTGATGGAGTCAGAACTTCCCAAGCATTGGCACATTTTTAGGAGGAAGGACTGAATCGATGTCAGTACCTTCTGTCACGATTGCCCCTGTATTTATTTCTGGATTGAAATTGAATTCTATTTGTATTCCCCTTTCGATCTGGAAGCAGGATGGCCAAATTGTTGAAATGTGCACATTGTTGGATTCCGGAGCTACTGGATGCTTTGTGAATTGGGAAGCTGTCAGCCACCCGAGTCTGCTGATTACCAGACTTCGCATGCCCATCAAGGCATGGAACATGGACAGATCAGAGAACCAGTCAGGAATGATCAAGTTCAAGACCACAGTGGTCCTGGACTATGGAGGAATAAAGGAACAGCAGGACCTTTATATCCTGAACTGTGGCAAGGATGACATTATCCTTGAAATCCCTTGGTTCTGATCAATTAATCCAGATGTTCACTGGACAGAAGGATGGGTAACAATTACACTGTCCAGATATCGAGACACTGTGGGCACTAACCCTGAGGTCTTGAAACAGTGATACCTGTTGAGGTATCTAGGATGCAATGAAGAAGAACAGATCGAGTGGGAACTCTATGAAGAGTTCAGAAAATGGACACCAATTCAACATGCTCACTTCTTCTGGGCACATGGAGATATACCAGAGTTTGTATTGAGATGAACTATGCTATCCACAATAATTGCACAGCAACAGGAGAGAACCACCACCACGATACCTTTGGCATTCCAGGATTATGCTGATGTCTTTGACAAGAAAGACACCACCAAACTACCTCCATCCTGAGCATACAATCATGCCATTGAGCTGAAAGATTCCTTTGTCCCATGACAGGCAAAGGCATACCCTCTGAATCCCCTAGAAACCACTGCCTGCAAAGAATTTGTAGACAAACATCTCAAAATGGGGAAGATCGTCCCTTTGAAGTCCCCACAGGCCTCCCCATTCTTCTTTGTCCAGAAGAAAGACAGAAAAC
>JBBPQP010001013.1:0-14224 GCA_038092555.1 Boletus subgraveolens | reverse complement strand
CAGACCACCCTACAACATCATTTGTAGCTCCATCCCAATTGAATTCCACATCAGACTCAGAGCCTGCATTGTTGCTGGTGTGGTCATCAAAGGTGTCAGTCCCATGGGCTTTGAAGTTGGTGCCACTGTAGTAAGCTTTGAAGTCATCATTCAAAGCTTCAAAATTGTTGTCATAAGCTTTGAAATTGAGTGTGGTGTCGTCGTCTTCACTGCTAGCCATGATTAAAGTCTAGTTAAGTAGTTTAATGAGCATGAGGGGTGAGAGTGAGCAACACAAGGATTTTCTGAATTTTTTGATTTTTGGGATTTGTTTGGTGCAGTTACACTGCTCAGACAAGAATTTCCAAAATGGGTGTACTTTCGCTGACCAGCACTGTAAAACACAAATAATGTGTGATAGGTGTGCGAGGGGATGGTTGTCCCAAGGGGTTTAAAATCCTAGGTTGTTAGTATGAAGGAATTATTGGACTCACCACAGCGCATCACTGACAAATATTGCCTAAATGGGAAATCATGCGAGATGGAAGTGAGGGAACAGCACAGGGGCAGAAAACTCCATTCCAAGTCAAAATAGACAGCATTTTATAGTCCAGGGAATACCCTAGACTTGTAAATAAGGAAATAAAATATGCAAAAGGGTCAGGATAGTCCAACTTTGAACCTGAAAGGTTAATTAAGCTATATATGTACACTCACTCAAGACCATATTCTGGCCACCGATGAGCTTGATTTGTCCATGGATGAGGAGATTTTGGCCACGCTTGGTGGGTTCTTGCACTTAATAGCAGTCATTTCCTATTCTACATTTGAGGACCTTGAGTCATAGTCCAATGTCACATAAATTGTCATGTAAAGCAATGGTAGATACTAGAGATGGGCTGGTCATGATAGATGGAGTTTCATGAATGAGATCATGTAGTTCAGCAAGGATGGCAACATCGAGTAATCGGGGCCATCCATGAAGGGCTGAGGGCAGATCAACATGACTGTGTTCATTATAGTTGCTGGCCCAACAATTGACACTGCAGCCCAAGACACCTAAGGCCTCAGTGACCTCTTCCATCTCCCAGCCCTTTTCGAGGAGCTCTAGGGCACGTTGTTTCATGTCGGTGCTGATTTTTCAATATACCATGGTGCAGTGCAAGGCTACTATGAATTTTCTGATTTTTTGAAATTTTTGAATTGTTTTGCACAGTTGTGCCACTTGGGCATGAATTTCTGAAACAGTTGTAGTGCACTACCCCAAAAATTTTTGTGCTGAATATTTGTGCATTTGGACCCTCATAGTTTACAGCACTCGAATCTGCATTTCAATCTGTCAGTCTTACTCATGAGTGATGACAAGGTCAATTGCACACATCAAACGCTTCCCTCACATTGAGTGGTGCACAAGCATACCCACAGGAGAATTCAACAACTCCTTTACCCACTCTTCTTCACTTCCATTAAGTGTCCGTACAGCTCCTACCATGCATGCCTGACCATTTACATACATCGAAATGGCTTTCAACTCTGCAGTCATTACCTGATGGACCCATGTGAACATGTCGCCCACATATCGAATGGGATCATGCACACACAGTTCAATTGCCGGTGGTCGCGGCAATCTACATGGACCACCACAGGTCAGAGCATCAAGAGTGTGAGGAGTGTACTTTACCTCACCTCTGAGAGGAAGTCGAGGGCATCACTGGATGATCCGATTGGTACTACATATTTGTGAGCAGAAAAATGATATATATAGTCCACTCACCGACATCTTCCGAAATTGGAAAACACTGTAATGTACCTTCCAGTGATCGACCAGCCCCATCTCAGGCATGAAGAAATAAATAACCAGTAGAGCAACTGCATTCAACACCGTAAACCTTTTTTTGGGGGGTCATATCATTTTCAGCAGGATGGTGGAACCAGAATTCGATTCCGGAAAAAGAAGATGGGGCAGGGCCAAGATGGAATCACAGCATCTCTTCAGCATCCCACCGACTCCAGAGTCCATGTCGTTACACACATAGGTTCCCCACCTCCTGCCCGCAACACTGCCTTCATTCACTCATACGTTCCTATCTATGTATCTAGAATCTCCATTCACCCACAACTCAAGCCTTGTAGTTTTGGGCTGGGGACATCTGAAGAGAGGAGAGGAAGGCTGGTAGATGAAAGCAAGCCAATGTCGAGGAAATTGTGCATCTTATCCAAATCTTATCACCTGTCAATGTCAGAGCCCAAAAACCCTCTTTGCCAGATCACCGGCATCTCTGGAGCTCACGATGACTTAATTGTCTAAACCACCCCCCCCACATTCCAGAAACCCCTATGGCAACATCTGTGCCGAGACAGCACACACCATATCCTCAATATCCTACAGTAAGTACAACCAGCCCCGTCCATCATGCATGCGATCTCACCATCTACTTTCTCTCTGACAGGATCTGAGGCTGCACTTTTGAGCTTGCTTCAAGCAAATGCACTCCAAGCGATCACCTGTGCCTTGCCCAGCTCACAGGCTCTCCTCATCATCTCTCTCAAGTCCATGCTAGCACGTGCCCTGCATGTGCTCACCAGCGCCATCCAAATCAAAGTAGCTGGTCCCACTCTTGGTCCCATCCAATGAGACCATCCCAGAACCCAGGATTTTGCCCCATTTGGGTCATTTGGGCCATTCGAGCCATTCACGCTGTTTGAGTAAACAGTAGATCACAGCTTATGTCAGTGATTAGTAATATAACATCATATCTCGGATGTGGCCCCCCTCTCTCCTGCACAACCACCACACATTGTTCAGGCTGCACGCTGCACACTGCACGCTGTGCCCGCCACCTATCCCAATACACAAATACTCATTTGGACTCCCACCAAAGTAGGTTCCTATCATGTTTGAGCAAGGTGAGGCAAGGATTCAACTCTTGACACATCTGATCAATAATGCCTTGCAGCATGCTCGCCATTTCTGATTGTCCATTTTCTTGCATGTGTCCAGAGTCGTAATCCCCACACAATTTGTGAGTTCCGTCTTCGTCTGATACCCTTCCTCATCCCCTTCCTCAGCATTCATGGATCAGCCTATTGTAGTTGAGCCTCATCCTCTGGCACCTGTACCTTCCAGTTTCGACACGCATGCGTTAGTTGCATTCTGTGTCAACTTGTTGTGCAAGCAGCGTGCAAATTCACATTGTGAAAGAGTATCATGTCATACACACTGCCACCTTTTGGGAGAATGTAGTCTCAAAGGCCATCTTCTAGCTGCTGATGAAGAACAGTTCAAGGACGACCAGCCATTGCATGGTCCTGCCATTCCCCCACCTTCATCAGATGGTCACCCCTTACCACCTCATCCTGATCTGCCAGAAACTACTTCCATTTCGGAGTCTGCTCCTGAACAACTCATTCCACTGCCCCAAGCTATTCTCCCTTCTGACGGTGTTTCCCCCACAGATGCCAGGCCTTCTTATCAGTCTGTAATCACTGCCAAGCCCAAAGAGGTTTCTCCCTCACAGCATCATCCCTCCTTCGATGAACTCGTTATTCCTCTGTGTCGTAGTCCCTCTCATCTTCCAACTTCAGAAACTACTTTCACTTTGGAGTCCACTTCTGACCAACTCATTCCGCTATCCCAAGCTATCCTCCCTTCTGACAGTGTTTCCCCCATGAACAACAGGCCTTCTCACCAGTCTATCATCACTGCCAATCCCGAAGAGGTTTCCCCCTCACAGCATCATCTCTCCTTTGATGAACTCGTTCCTCTGTGTCGTAGTCCCTCTCATCTTCCAACCCCAGCCCCTTCCAATAAGCTGCATGTTGCCTCAGCTTCACCTCACACCTTCCATGGAGATACTGGACCACCCCTGGTTGGCCACTGAGATAGTGAGCCGCTTTCTGCCGATACAAGGAATACGGTGACCATCTACACATGGAAGCAAGTGAGTGATATCATATACCAATCTCACCAGCATCTGTTGATAAAAATTTTAGGAGGAATCTCGACCTTCACTTTATCAGTTCCAAAATGGATTCCATTTCCCTTATTTCATCTTTTCATCCGCTATTCTCTGTCGCCTTGGCCTTTCCAGCCTTGACTTTCAACACTACTCTCATTTCCATGAAGATTGGACCTATATTGAAGTCAGACACTCTCTTAAGCTTCCAGATATCGATGACCCTGTCATTTTCATCAAGGCTGCACAGGTTAAATCCTGTGTTGATTTTGATCAATGCCTAAAGAAATTCCTTCCCTCTCCTAGTATCCACCCACCACGCAGTG
Organism: Boletus subgraveolens; assembly: GCA_038092555.1. Classification (NCBI taxonomy): domain Eukaryota; kingdom Fungi; phylum Basidiomycota; class Agaricomycetes; order Boletales; family Boletaceae; genus Boletus; species Boletus subgraveolens. Next base: position 9,963 of record JBBPQP010001013.1, on the reverse strand, counting down.
CAGATTCATACAATCCCTTGTTCTGTAATGCAGCATCCCTGGTGTCTGTCAACACAAAACTGACTCCCACAGTTGCCAATGCAACTGAGGATGATGCAAGGAAAATTTTATCATTGAAAGCCAAAGGCAAGAGACGTGTTCGCTCACTGTCAATTTCATCAGAAGGATCTTCAACTGGCAACTCCTCCAAGTCCTCAATGATCATAGTCCCTTTTAAGCACTCATGCCATTGCCAGTTGCATGTCTCTACACCCTCACATGACACTTCGTCACTGTTTAGCTCCTCAAATTCACTTGTTGATGAAGATCATACTGGTAACTTGCTCTTACACGGAGATTCATGGGATAATGCCATTGAGGTGGAGAATGTGCAACACTGGCTGGCAGATTTCTATCTTCATCAAGTGGCAGAGGGCTTTTGACTCTGTAGCCACGCCACTGCCACCCACAGGGGGGTTGCTACCACATTTGAGTGCTTCTTTGGAGTGCCCTTCATCTCTTCTACATTTTACGACAATCGCTGCATCTGGGAGTATCTCCCTAACTTCATCCTTTGTGAACGCTTGATCTTATTGGGTGACCACGAGGATGCTACATGGGTTGCCTTCATGGCAAAGGCAATGCGACCTCCTCGCAAATAGCCTGAGCCTTGCCCACTTTTTCTAGCCTACAGTTAGTTATTCACTCCCCTTTCATCATAGTCATGTAACTACCCCCGTAAATGTCTTCCAACATATAACAAGCCCTCAGCAAGGCAGGGTGGCGTCCCTGCCAGGGAATGTAAGCGCACACTTGATCCTACAGTTGGCAGGAGGCATAGGAATGCTAGCAACAAGCCTCTCATTGCGCTGGATTGCCCACCTCCTTTTCACATACCGTCATCATGCACATGCGTGTCTCACACACCCACACACGCTCATATACATGTTCCCCTTCATCCACCCTCCCCATGCCCTCATACATTCCCTGCATTTGGCAGTCACACCTCCTTCTCCCTTGTCCATGAATGGCCACAGACAGACAGATGCAGATGCACAGAGGGACACACGGACAGCCATAGAGGGACACAGTCAAAGTGAGTGGGGATCCCGCACAAACTCGCAAACAGCGACAGACATGGAGGGATATGGACAGCACCTGGATGGCCACAGGGGCACAGACAGAGGTGAGTGGAGATGCATCCACCCCGCCACACAAACTCATACAGATATACTCACAAACATGTTCCTCTTCATCCAACCTTGCCATGCCCTCATACATCCCCCACATTTGGCAGTCACACCTCCTTCTCCCTTGTCCATGGACAGCCACAGACAGACAGATGCAGATGCACAGAGGGACACACAGACAGCCATAGAGAGACATGGTCAAAATGAGTGGGTTTCCTGCACAGACTCACAAATGGCGACAGACATGGATGGAAATCCATGGAGGGACATGGACAGCACCCGGCGACAGACAGATGGATGAAAATCCACAGAGGGACATAGGCAGCACGCAGACAGCCACAGAGGGGCACGGATAGAGGTGAGTGGAGATGTATAAGACAAACTCAAACAGCGACAGACGGATGGATGGAAATCCATAGAGGGACATGGACAGCACCCCAACGGCCACACACAGACACGGACAGAGGTGAGTGGAGATGTATCCACCCCCTGCACAAACTCATACACATATTTGAAGCAAACAGCCATGGACAGTCACAGAGGGACACGGAACAGAACCCATGCTTGGCGACGGCACACCAGACAGGTCCGTACACGTGTTCTCTTCATCTTATTCCTCATTAATCCTTCCCAGGTTCACGTACTGGGTGCTCTACCGCTATGCAACCTCTCTTGGGTGTGGGGTTATCTGAACTTGTTCAAACTCCCCATTTGGATTTGTTTCTATGGCCGAAACCAGGTATATGACCAGTTGATAGCGCTGTCCTTGTGACGTGTTGAGCTTGGAGACCAATGTGCACTGTGAGATGAATACCCTCTGTGGAGGGTTGAGATGGATCATCCACTTGTTGTGCCTAATTGGAAATGAGTTGTCATAATATGGTAGAATCAGAAAAAGATGCACTGGGGTTCCTTCCTTTGGATGTCTGGAATCTTGTCCGCTATGAGAAGCGTTTTTGTTCGGATTGCCAGAGTGAGGAACCTTGGCAGGCGATTTCAGCTGTGACGTCAAATGAGTCCCTGCATACAAACTCGAGGAAGAATGAACATTTTGTTTTGCAACAAGTTTTGCGACTGCTCACTACAATGATATATTAGACACATCACACTTGATTGTCTATCAAGGAAGAGTACTCACTCGTACACATTGACCCACAGCCATCTGTGAAGGTCCCTCATTTGTGATGTCCACTCTTGGTGGCGACTGGGAATGGGTTTGGGGTACAGCATGTGACATGCTGAGCAGCAGTACCTCACCCTCACAGGGATGGGTAGAGGATGCTGGGGTAGGAGGCTACAGCAGGGTCAACACAGAGAAAGGAGCATGTAATAATAACAAACCTCATCATAGTTGAACTGAGGAGCAGGCGTGCTCAATGGTACCTTGACCTGTGCAATAGTGAGAACTTGCTTCAATGGGGGAAAGAATGAATGGATACCTTGAGGAGATCATTTTCGCCATCCCTGCGACGGGTGTCAGGCTGGATTGAACTTGATTGTTGAAAATGCGGATCGAGCCTTCATAGCAGGAAGTGGCAATGTGTGATGTTGGATTCTGATAGTGTTGACAAAATACCCCATAAACATGGTGCACAAATTGACACATTGGTAATGCAAGAAGGCAGCCTTCAGGAGATTCTCATCCACAATGACTCCACCTGGTGCAGAACCCTCCGATGATGCTTCGATGTTGCTCTGGGGTATTCTGGATCTGCTACCCAAAGGAACCACTATCTTGCTCTTATCAATCCTGCAATTTATTACACTCACTGGGCGCATGAAGGACGACATCATTCTAGTACAAAATGGTGATTACAATCCAGCAGAGGCTACATCACCTGCAAACTTGTCTAATGCGCTCCTCTGATTCCTTGCCATAAGCTGCAGAATTGATGTAGATGCAGCCTCAGCATATTGGAAGACATTGGGACTACTTATTTGGTACAATGATTTCAGCAGCTTTCATGACTCTGAGCAGTCCTTGAAGTTGATTTCTCAGCATGGAACCAAGCACAGAATCAGTAAAAGACATTCCACTTGATATGATCTGAAGCCTGAAATATCCATAGTTTCTAGGCCATTATATCCTCCAAGTCACTGCTGTATGATACCGGGTTGCACGAATGACAAGAAACTAATGGAAGCTACCCAATGTATTGCCATCCTGTATACCCTATCAAAAGGTCCTGTCATGACTTATTCCATCAGCCTTAAATGTCACAGTTTGTGTCGTTCTTTATCTGCACTTGTCATCCTTCTCACATCTCAATTGGGCATGCTTGTCCCAGAGTGCAAGGTCAACTTCCATCCCACCTATAGTGTCAACCATAGTGTCCCACGAGCCATGCAGACATGGAGGTATTATGCCAAAACCCCAAGTATTATCCACATTGGTGGCCATTGCTTCATTGAAGCTGATCTGGCTACATTCTGGTGATCACAATGTCTCCTTGCATGGTGCGTACTAAGTCCACATTGAAGGGAATCATAGTAAGGTGTCTCACCGAATTTGCAGGACGTCTATGGCCAACTGCGCACAGATTTATAATGTTGCTATCACCAAAGGTTCTCATCCCCCTGAAAAATTTCCCTTTGTGTTTCAGCTTGCAGGAGATCATGTATGGAGTGCAATTGTTCAGCTTGCACTGATTGAAGATTTTGCAGTCCATGACCTGGTTCTGACTGTGCTGCATGGTGGTGAACATAAAGACCATTTCACTGATGCAATCCAGTCACGCAACCTTCAGATACGCATGTTCAGAATGGAAGAACTTTGACACCACTGCTCAAAGTGTACTATTTTCCATGGTGATCCTTTGGCACCCACATCGAAGTTTTCAGTTGTTGTCACTGATGGTGTAATGGTCGGTCATCCTCACTGTGGAGTTCCTCACTGCCATCAACCTCTGTCCAACAACCGTGATCGATTTTGCCTCCAACATCTATCCCATACCAACATGTGCGCTGTTGTTGGTTGTAGCTGACCCATCCTCCCATCAACGAAGACCTGTGATGTTGCAGACCATCAGGCACTTGAGGAATCATATGTGCTATGTGGACAAGCATTTTTCCAGCTCCAAAAGCACTTGGAGCAGAGTCGTATCTCAAATCCCATGGACTCTATACCAGATGGAGCATCTAGCTCATTACCTTCTGACAATGAAGATGATGCGGTGGATGATAACAATAGCGGGTTAGGTGATCCTGAGGATGATAATGACTTGGATACCCTCAAGCCAGAAGCTAGAAAGAGAGGTGTTAATGCTGTCAAGCTGCGTGTGCAGTTTGCCTGCAAGCAAACACACAATGAGCAGCTCATTGTCGCTCCGTGTAGTATGATCCTTGCATGTGAAACTTTTTTTGAAGCAGAGAGGGTGTCAAGCATTATCATATGTGATTCATGTGGCAGTATTCAGTCCTCTGATGAATCACATTTTAGGAGATGATCAAACGGACATTTCGCGACAATTTTATCAAACCGAACCACATCTTCTATGACAACAATTGTACGCTCTCATATATGGTCTGCAACAATCCATATTTCCAGTCCATGGGCCTTTCGGTGGATGTGTTCCATTTCAAATGCAAGCACTCAGAGGAAGATGAATGGTGTCAGCGGCATTGTAACCCAGCATCCTTTCCAGAGCTTTTTGACGAAGAGGGAAACTGGCTGTTCAACTCATCTGTTGCAGAGCAGACAAATGTGTGGTTTGGTGGGTATCATTCAATTTGCAGGGAGATGACTGTGGAGAGGTATGCATTTTTTTTAGATGAGATGATCATTCAGAAAAACCACTGCTGCAAGGGCAAGCTTGCAGCAGTGGAATGCCTGCCCCAAAACTGGCCAGCAGCTACAGACTAGTGTAAGGGCTACATGTTATTGCATACCAATCATGAACTTTACAAACCAATACATGGGCTATACTACAATTGGATACTAAGGAACCTAGATATGTTATGACCCACCAGCACGCTGGATGCACTTCTTGGCTGCCTTGACCTTTGCACCTGGAGCAGGGTTAGCCTTCATAAAGTTTGTATACCAGCCTTCGTCAGTCTTGCCAGCTTCAACAAACTTTGCCCGGGATGACAGCGGGGATGCATTCCATCATTTCAAATGCTCACTGAATGTCAAAGGACGGAATTGAACATAAGGACCATAAAGTTGTTGGAAAACTTGGCATGTTGTCCCTCACCAGTTGCCTGTGATTGCCTCAAAGATAGTGGCAACCTCGTTAGTGTAGAAATCTTGTGGCCACGAGCGGATGACATCAGAAGATGCGGTGGATGTAATTGATTGGCTAGACTCAGATGATGTTGTGCAGGACAGATCATCACCATCAGAGTTCTCCTCAATAGGGGACTGAGAAAGGGGAGGCTCCAAGTCTGGCTCGGAGGACATAAGATCAATAACATGCGTGAGCAGCTGATGTCCAAGAGGGAAAGCCGGAGAACCCTTGTCAAAAGACACAAGTTCTATGGAACCAAAGGAGGGTTCCAGCAATGAGAATCTGTTGGAGAGAGTGCTACTAGGTTTGCGCTTGCCAATGAGGGTGGCATTAGAATCATGGTTATCGGAGAGGTGGGGGATTTCAACAATTGACAGGAGTGAGATGTTTTGAGACTTTGATCCTGCCATATTGACGATGTCATGATGATTGGCTTTGCGGACTGAGGTGCGCTCAGCAGACAAGTTGTTGCAGATATGGGGGATGTGAGCAATGGTTGTTGATATGGCAAAAATGGTGTTGAAGTCGGGAAGGGAAGTGACTCCAAGATCTCATAGATATGCATGAGGGGTTTGAAGAGAGAGTACATGGCCTTGGATGATGTTGACCCATCAGCTGCAAGAGGGGTTGAAATATTGAAGGATGGACTCACCGTCCTTCCCGATGGTCATTTCAAGTCCATGGAGAACCATGGCTGAGACCACAAGCCTGTGCGTACTAGATATGGCACCCTTGTGCATTGAAGTATCTTGGACTTCAAATTCTTGGCAGTCCTGCCCATCCTAATGAAGTTATAGAAATGAGTGAGCAACTCCAATTAAGGAGTTAATATGGAAACATATGTGAGACCATCCAAAGACCTGGATTGTGCTTGCCACACGCTGATTCAATGTGCACTCCTCAAGTTCACAGGCCTCCTTTTGCTGGTGGAGAAACTTGTTGTGCGCATAGCCAGTTGTGAAGACCAGAGGTAGTTGTGAGGGATGTTGGGTGCTAGCGAGGAGGTTGGTGTCTGCATTTGGTATTGTACGTGCCTTCCCCTTTCCTCTGCCTGTGGTGGATTGAAGGGCTGGTACATGCAACTGGGAAGGGCAAGTAGGAAGAGAGCCTGAGGGAGGGTGGGTGACCATCGCAGGAGTGCTGAGTTCAATATCAGATGGTGTGGTTGGTCATGTAAGAGCGGCAGGTGTAAGTAGCTGAGGGTCGATAACAGCCAATTGCTGGCATTCAGTATCATTGACTTGGTGTTTCTTTGACTTGCATCCACCAAGGGAGAGACAGTAGCATTGACAACAGTAATTGTCACAATTAGACGTGATACAGGTGTTCTTGCATCCAATAATAGTGCAATGATGGTTGTCTTCATTAGGAACATGGGTATGATTCACAGAAGGCTGTGCTGGCTGCAGTGGATCAAAGGACTGCGTGGGGCTCAACTTGGGTGAGGACTTGGGTGAGCCCCATTTGAACCCTTCTGCCTTGCCATGTGCATTGAGAGTCTTGCACTTGAGAATACATATATGTTAGCTCATTGACGTGACAAAACAAATGGACATAGCACACACAGCGGCATACCATTGCCCTTGATTGCCTTTTGCACTGCTTTCACATACTTTCCACTCCATCGCCAGCTGACAAATTTGGCATAGAGCCATATACTGTAGGTTGGCTTTGTGAAAGCCGCGGGCATCGTAATAATCCTGCCATCAGGGAGGTAGCAGGTGACCTTGAATGACCTAAAATGATGGATTATGGTTGATGGACACCACTGGAGAAGACAGCAACTCACCATGAATAGGATATTGACAGAATACATACCAAGAGGAAGTGTGAAGCTTGAGGGATGATACGATGACTTGCACAATACGGGGGTAGTGATGCAACTAAATTGTGGGATCCTGGGAGATTAGCACATTGATAGCCTAAGGGATAGTGGATAGTAAGATAGGGTAGCTCAAAAGGCGGCAGGTTTGTCATACATGTGATGAGCAAGGGAGCTTCTGACCTGCTTGAAGTAGACAGTGTGTGAATGTTGGGGTGAACAAGATGGTTGTGGCGGGGCCAGGTTGATATCAGGGTGATTGGAATGCTGACATAGTCGCCTAGTGCTCATGGTATTCTGCTACAGATATACATGATAGACAATGAAAGAAAGAAAGAAATGAATATGAGACGTGGTAGAAAATACATGTACAGGTTGGTGTGCTAGTTGGACTATAGGGTGAGGGTGGGGCGAACGGGCATGGCGGGGCGAACAGGCATGGTGGGGCGAACGAGCGCAGTGGGGCGAACCAAATGGGGCGAAAACCCCCGGGGGCGAAAACCCGGGGTCCCAGACTTTCTGCATCCGATCATATTCCACTCAATTCCGATCCGAGGCAAAGATTGCGCTCAATCATCTCTTCGAGGTCCGTTCTAGTCTCTGGTGCACATGACGCATCCAGACAGATACCTTCATCTCTAGTTTGATTACTTGGATGTGTTCCCACCTCTTTTGACCGACGTTTCAACGCAGACTTCAGTTGCCATTGCGCAATTCATTGGAACTGCGGTTCGCACGGGGGTTCACAGAAGCGCTATTATTGAATGGCTCCCACGTTCGGAACGCCACCGAGAAGTTAAAAGTAGGCACGGTTGGGAGAGGCCCGGGGTGGTACACGTCACTACTAGGCATGGTGCCTGGGTAATCCGGACTTTGATTGCAATGATTCAGAAGAAGGATCTCGAGGCATGTGTCTTGCTCGTGGTCTATCTTCAGATTTTGATCAGATAACGGCCTTAGGCACAAGATGCCGCATCATGTGCCCTTGCCGCTCTTGTTCCGGACAACCCATCCGTTGCGACTGCGTTAGCAAGGGTACCTGCTGATGGTAGTAAGCACACTCGATCCATACATACGCATGATAGTCATTCTGTGTATAGCTGCACCTCCTCTTACTCTGGTTTTATCCTTGACCAAGAGTCGTATCACGAATGCCTGGCTCGCGGCATCACTGTGGCGAGTTTCTCGGGATCAATTTCTCTGCCTTCCGTTCAGTATGGTGGAAATAAGTGTTACGAACCTCATTCGTGCCCAAGCAAAGAGCCACCCGGGTACGGTGGACCCTGCAGTTGCGCTCACTGTCATCCAAGTTCTCAACTGCGTTCTGATTTTGCCTTCAGAGTCTCCCCAAAATCAAATTAAAGCCTGCCACACCCTTTGTTCGCACCGTTTCTCCATTTCCACGAAATTGCTGGTCAGAGACGAAAAGGACATCTCATTAGAGGTATACGATCGCGGAGTCCTAGCGAACATAGCAGCCCTTGTCAAATCCATCACTCCCATTAACGAGTCTGAGAGTAGAGTCATCCTCCGAGAGGTCTGCACGTGTCCTTTACCTCCGTGTCCATCGCTCATCTCCACCCTCTTAATTCGTCGCACAGGCAGTCCTGATGACGATAGCCTCGATTGCACTCTTTGACAAAGCCATCAAACGGGATCTTGCTGACAGCATCCAGTTGATACCTCTCGTCCGAGCATGCCTTGTGCATAAAAGCGTAGGAGTGCGTGTGGCGGCTTGTCAGTGCATCCAAGTACTCAGCCGTGACGCGGCGATTATCCGAACGAACCTCGCCGACAGCGGAACCGGACTAGCGTTGTACCAGGTATTCAAAAAAGAAGACGAGAACTCAAGAGTGACGTCTGCCGCGTTAGCCGTCGTGTGCAATCTCGTAAACGACTTTTCACCTCTGAGACCGGTAAGTAGTGTGTTGCGAACTCGTGGCCGTCTGCTTAGTAGAAGGGTCGACAAAGCCATGCTCGTGGATGGATTACTTCTGCAGTTGATGCAGCTTTTAGAATCGAAGATCAAGGGATTCGGGTGAGTGTCCCATGGGCACTGAAGAACTTGTTATGCAAGAGCAGCCTTGCCATAAAGGGGATGGTCATAAGGCAGCTCGGACGGACTCACCTTGTCGAGTATATCGCTTGACACCTCACGGATAATTCTCTTCCTGACATACCATCATTTGGATCTCTTCCTGACCAGACTCGTAAACGATGTCGATCCTCAGATCCAAGAACAGGCGTTTTGCATCCTTCGGAACCTCGTCGAGGACGAAGAAGGGATCACGTGCATGTTTAGCTCGATGGGGGAGAACCTCGTCGCGAGCTGTACCTCCGCCGGCGAACTAGTCACCCGCGAGGTACGTCCATCCAAAACACCAACACGCTCCTCACATATCTGCATCCCCACTTTCCAGACCGCCTACCTTCTCGGAAACCTGTCCAACGGCACGCGAGCACAACAAGACCTCATCTTTACCCACCCGCCCATTCTCGACCTCGTACACTCGTGCATGGCGGACGGGAAATCGGGCGTCCGATCCCCGCTCGTGTTGTGTGTGCTTAATCTGCTGACGAGTAATCCGAGACGACGACAAGAGTTTATCAATGCGGGGTTCGTGTCGACATTGAGGCATTTGTGTGACTGGACGGGTACAGGTGGGGCTGGCGTGAGTGTGCCCGTGAGTCCAGGGGGGTTGGGAAGTGCTGGTGGAATAGGCGGGGGGAGCGTCGGCATGGG
>JBBPQP010001012.1:0-14231 GCA_038092555.1 Boletus subgraveolens | reverse complement strand
CTCGTCGCCATTGACTCGTCTCTCGGTTCTCCACGCCAGTTAGGAGGACCCGTCCAGTTTGACGTCAACCTCGTTACCCAACGTCCTCACCACAGTCAAGGTCATCTGACCTTCTTTATCTAGGACTTTCGGTCGTCACCTATCTTGGGATATTACTTCTATTATCCCTTGTCATTCATCACCAGGCTCTCATTAAGCCTGAAGGTATCCTATGCTGTTAGGACCCAACAAGGTTAGGCTCAAGGTGGCCCTACGCTTCATGTCTACTTGTACGCCTACCGGGTGGTAGTCGTAACAATGCGTCTTGCATAGCCAGTCACCCTTCCATCTTCCTGCCACACTGCCCCCCTCTAGTGCCCCTCTGCACAGCCACCCTCCTGTGCTCCCAGATCCTCCCTGAATATTCCCCTGCAGATCTTTCTGCTGCACTGCCCCCCCTCCAGTGCTCCTCTGTACAGCTGCCCTTTTGTACTCCCCAATCCTGGATCTTCCCCAGATGTTACGGTCGTAATCAGATATTCTTTTTCTTTATCTTATCGGATCACGTGATAGTCACGTGTGCTCACCAGTATCACTTTTACTTTCTCTAGAGCCACTAGATGAACTTGCACATGGACGCACTTTGTTTCTTTTTCTCTTCCCCGATTGGATCTGAGATCCAATCCCAATATGGTTATATTATTTCTCACGTTCATCTCTGTCATGCTTCCATTCCACTCCCATGATCAACATGTGTATTTAATCACCGCTCCTTCCATTCCACATGCCTATGCCTCATGTATTTAATTACCGTTACCCTATGCCCTAGATCAGTAGATCTAGTCACAACATGTACACATGTAGTATGTGTATAAAAGACCAGAGGACTATGGCTGGAATTCCCAGTCTAGTCTCTTTGGATATTCTCATCTAAAGCAGGACTCAGGAGACCCTAGGGCTCACTTCGTATTCCCCTCTCACTTCTTTTCAACTTGACATCGATAGTAGTTTGGTGTTGCCTGAAGCATAGTTGCTTTAGTTCATTTCACCAGATCCTCCCTGAATATTCCCCCATGGATCTTCCCGCCACACTGCCCCCCTCCAGTGCCTCTCTGCACAGCTGTCCTCATGTGCTCTCCTTGGTGACTCCCCATCTTAGATAAGAGCAGATCTCACTCTGACATCACCACCCACCTCATGTCACATCTTGACCTCAGTTTATCCTTGTGATCACTCATGTGCCATCACAATGTGTCATGCCATGATGATTCCCACAACACATCTCTATGCTTGTGATCCTCTGACAGTGGTGCCCACCTGCCATTCCTATCATTATCCTCGCTACACAGATGCCAGGTTTCCCTTTATGGATAGGACTCTTACCATATTAAGGTTAGACTGTGCACAGACCATTTTACCAGATAGGATATACCTGCCCTAAAGCCCTTACAGCTAGGATATATAAGTTAGAGCTTTGCCCTAACACTTCTCTCTCTCTAACCTTGATCTAACACCTAAAGTATACTACCTTATGGTATACTCTTGTGGTATTCATCATCCATTTCCTGCAATCTCCTCTTGCTTGACCTCCACCTCACCCTCTCCTCTTTCCTCCTTCATTGAAGGACTCCACCACCATTGTCAAGAACCCTCTGACCACATCCTCATGGTCATCTAGGTCACCTCTGTCAACGATCCCCTATTGTCAACCCTCTGTCCAGAAAGTCCTCTTCCTGCAGCTGCCATCCCAATGTCTCACCAACATTGGCTAGTCTCCTGGTTCTCTGCCCCTGTACAAAGAACTAGACCTCCTCATCAATGACCCTGCTATCCCAAGACTTTGACTAGGTCAAGGTCCTTTGACCTCATCTACCTCAGGGTATTCATCATCATTGTCCTAGGGATCCTCTCCCTAGTATCTCTCTTCACTCATCACCAGACATCCCATCAAGTCTGAGGAATCCTACATGTTAGGACCTACAAGAGTTGGCTCTAGACAGACTACACTTTGTGTCCACTTGTACAATTACCCCCAGTCATAATCATAACACCAACCATTTCCCAATAACGCAGTCAACTTAGGTGACAGATTCATCCTTCTACCAAAGCATGACCACTATTTCATATTCCCTTCCCCACTCAAGATGCAGGCTCTCCAAAACTCTCTTCCAGAAGGCACATCCCCACTTGAACGTATCAAATGATGGGCCTGTCTGTGACTGAAAAATGGGCAGATTGCAAGAACCGCTTGGCACAAGACCCTTAAAGTGCCAGACAAGATTTGTACCTCACACAATGTTATAGTAAGTCTATTCACATATCTAATCTTTTGACTACATCTTATATTGTAACTACTTTCTAGTTTTTACTTGACAGCCATATACACTTCAGTCAGTTGTACTCTAACAGACAAACTTGTAGTGATCCATGTCAAGACAATCACAACAGTGATAGCAATGATACCACAGACTAACTCTACAAGATGGTGAGGAAGTCAAGCAGTTTTGTTGCCTATCACAGCCTGGATTGGAGGTATCTGTGTTGAGAATGCCTTATGATATTTACGAGGACAACAAGGATCTTGTTGCTGATGTAGAGTAGCTATGTGACTATGTCATACCTGTGCATATACTTACACAAAGATTGCTCAACAGCATCTTAAAAGAAAGACATATATATTTTTGTGCACCCCCTCTCTCTTTCCTTCTGTCCACCATCGTCTCCCCAATCTGTTATGAATATGATGCACTCATCTTCCCACTCTGCCTTTTCTCTTACCAGTCATAGTGAGGACTCCATGGATGACATGACTCAAATTTCCTCTTTCATGGATGCCCCTATCAACAGTGCAACTCATTTCAGACCACCGTTTACACAAAGAACCCTGACATTGCCACCAACTACAAACCTCTTCAGATACAATCAAGTGCTGAGTATCACTACATATATTCAAAAAATTCTGATTTTTGTCCACTTTAGGGAGCATATATGCAGGATCCAGGCCAGAGGCTTCAGATACTAGAGGAACAATGCCAGAACCTAGAATTTCAGGTTGTTAGCCTCACAGCTGAGTGTGACATGCTCAGGTAGGTAATTCAATTATGTCATATGGCATGTCAACATGCTGTACCAGGATGCTTTGTCAAGACCATCTCACTTGCTTGCAATCAAAGCCAGTCCAAGATTTCATCCCACAAGTTCAGCAAGGCCCCACTGGTGTCCCTCATGACTCAGCTCAGAAGCCCACTGAGAAAACCCACCCCAAGGTACAGTTTTGGAACAAGAGTGACTGGACTGTGTGGATTACTCAACTGCAAAACTATATGGCTGGAAAGACCTCATTTTTAAAGGAAGAAAATGGAGAACAGCTCAATATCAAAACTGTCAGCCTAATTCATGACAATATGTGCTTGGTGTGGAATGATCTCACTGCTCAAAAACACACTCCATTCATGTGGGGGTGTGCTACTGCTAGCATACATGACTACTTCCACTTGTATATGGAAGACAAGTGGCCAATTCTCAAGTTATGCAACAATGGATGGAAACTTGATGAACTGGCATCTGTTATGGTTGAGGAGACCCTACATCCATTTTCTCATTCGCCTCCTCCTCCTCATCTCCTGACTCCAATTCCTTTGTTGGTTACCCCCCCATCCCACCTCAATCACCCTGGTTCTTTCCTCTTCACTGAGATCTTCCATAATCTCTGAGATTACCAGATCACTGCCTCCACCTGGGCTGACTTGCTAGACAAGTCACTGTTTGAGAGATAGGCAATGCCTCATCGCCTCTGGGTACTTCCATCCTCACTGCCTCCAGGACTCTCCATTCATTCTTTCCTCTGACTCTTACTTATGCCCTTCTGACTTGCATAGATACTGCCTTTCTACATAGCCCTCTCTTACAAGCTATGCATTTTCCCATCCATCCATCCCGTTTATATCATGTGCTACATGATGCAACATGTCCCTTCCCTTATATATCTTTAGGGCTCCGATACCTGCCCTAAAGTACATACTATATATATTGGAGTGCCACCTATACCTCTTTTCTTCCCTAACCTTGATATATACTATTTCGTGTTGTCATTCATTCCTTAAGATCTCCTTCCTCATGCCTTGTCTCATCTTTGCCTCATCCTCCCCTCTACCAACTCGCCAGTCCCAGTATTGTTGACTTTGGTCAAGCCATTCACTCTTAACTCCTTTTGGAGTCAACCTAGAGTAGAAATGAGACACATTCATGAACATGTACCATTATTATAATTGGTCATAACAGCATCAATCACATACCCTGGATACAAGTGATCATATCTTGACGATGAGGGTCACTTGAAGGTTAAGGTGAAGAGCAAGAAGGCTGCTAAGAACACTCTAGATGACATTACCGGCAACCTCAATCACCCTGGCAATGAGAATTTAAACAATAAGAAGAACAAAACTGAAAAAAGCAAGAACAATGCTAACAACCACACAGGCCAAAAGTGAAAGTCCCTCAAGCAACTGAAACTAGGCATTTGCTCAAAATGCACAAAAGGTATTCCATCCCCATTTAATATCCAGTGCTGACTCTATTTTCTTTTGTATAATGTCTTTTGCTGCAGACAAGACAACAATACCCAAAGTCTTAGATATAGAGATCAGTGGCTTGAAGCCTAGTACTAAAGATTCTGATACCACCCAGCAGATTGTTGATGCCAGCAAAAACACTCTCATGCTCTCAAAGCAGGATGGTCACATTGATAGTGACCTTGCTGACAACTCAATATCAACCTGGAACTTCAACCTGAACACTGTGGACCCTACTACTGAAATGGTCTAAAGCACTAATTGCTTCAGGCAACACCAAACTATATCAAAGTCATAAAAGATGAAGGGAAATGTGAAGTGAGCCCTAAGGTCTCCTGAGTCCTGCTTTAGATGGAAGCATCCAAAAAGACTAGACTGGGGATTCCAGCCATAGTCCTCTGGGTTTATATATTCATACTTGTGTTTGTACATGTGGTGTCTACATCTACGACATAGGGCATAGGATAAACGGTAATTAAATAAGTGAGGCATAGGCATGTGGAATGGAAGGAGCAGTGATTAAATACACATGTTGATGGTGAGAGTGGAATGGAAGCATGACAGAAATAATTTGGGAAATAATATAACCATATCGGGAAAGGATCTCAGATCCGATTGGGAAAAGAGAAAAGAAACAAAGTGTGTCTGTGGCATGAGTCCATCTAGTGGCTCTAGAGAAAGTGAAAATGGATATGTGTGAGCACATGTGACTATCATGTGATCCGATAAGATAAAGAAAAAGAACATTCGATTATGATCATAACAACTACTATTGAGAACAACAAGACTAACACCATTCCTATAAATGGTGTGGGCAGGGATGACATGCTACCACCACCATAAACAGCAATGACAACCTGGATGTCATTATCTCAAGCAGCAAGGTACTTCCCAGCACCAGGTCCTGCACTGAGATCAATATGGTGAGTACAGTGGCTAATGAGACTGGCAAGGAGAAGCTCACAGGCACACTGGTTGCAACCAACAAGAATGAGAAGGTCTCTAGTACCACAAAAAGCGACCAGGATCACCCCAAGACCAAAGAAATTTTTGACAAGCCTCTCACTGGCAGTGCCAACAAGGCCAGAGGTAGCAATAAAAACCCAGGAGGTAACCAGGAGCCCTTACAGAAAGCATGCCCCAAACTGATGCAGAAGAAAAGTGTTAGGTTGCTTTTGAAAAACCCTATGTAATTTTCTTATCATTTGGATTTGAATATCTCAATGCTAGTTGTGTTAGTTGGGCAGCATCTCTCTTTGCAGCCAAGATTGATATGCCCAAGCTCCCCACCCCTGCAATTGAACACCCCACCCTTGCAACTTTGAAACCAAAGTCTATGGAATTGGATAAGAACCAAGAAGCAAAAAGAGAAAAAACTAAAGAATGGATGCAAGTTCCATCAGAGCAAACTGAACAGTAAGCAGCTAGAGGCTTTTGTTTCAGAGATTTTAGCTTCACTCTGCCATATACAGGAATCTGTGTGCATGCTGTTGGTTGAAGCAAGTGAACAAGGATGGCACCAAGAACAACTTTGAGAAATATTGGTGAATGCTTACGAAGGAGCAGCATGCAATGTGTCACTTGAAACATTCATTCCCTTCACCTCTAAAGATCTAACTGACAAGCAACTGTAGTCATATGATACAGAAGCAGAGTCAATTGCATGTATTTTATTTCTCAAGAAATACATACTAACATTGTTGTGCAGTCTCCAGGAAAAGAGTGGTTAAAACAAGCCCATGCAAGCAGAAAGTTATACTAGCCTCCCCAGGTCCAAAATTGTGGAACCAGCCCTCCCACACATCCCTCATTCCCCTCATGCAATTACTTTGGTCTCACCATTGTCAACTTGGCCATCATTCCAACATTCTTAATTGCTTTGTATGTTCTGCTTTCACATTGCTCATTGTATTATACTGTGCTGTAGTATGTACACATCAGCACATATGTGCATAGTAGTGCATATCAGAGAATGTACATACTCGATCAGAATAGAGCATAAATTTGCATTTACAGGCAGGTGGAGAATCACATCCAAGCACAGCAGAGTGCAGAAATACACATAGGAGGCACATCAGTACAGGAGTATACTAAAGCATGCTTAAACAGATCAGAGTGTAAATTTGCATTTATGGGCAGATGGAGAACCACATCCGAGCACAGCAGAGTGCAGAAATATGCATAGGAGGTGTTACAACTACAACCAGGGGTAGTCATACAAATAGACATGAAGTGTAACTGCCTTATGCCTAACCTGTTACAACTAGCCCAGGTAGGGATAGTAGTAGACTTGGTCATTCAATAAGATTGGGGGTTATAGGACCTCTATAATGACTGTTACAGTTAAGGAGGAGACCCCTATTCAATTTCCTCCTTCACCTTCTCCTTATTGCTCATCAACTCCAATCCCTTCGTCAACTACCCCTCCTTCCCATCTCGACCATCCCGGCACCACCCTTTTCGCCTCCTTATTCTCCGACCTCTGGGACTACCACATTCCAATCTCCACCTGGGCAGATCTCTTAGACAAGTCCCTCTTCGAGGAATAAGGCTGTTCCTCATCGGGACCAATCTCCACCATGCCTCCAGATACTTCCCCCTCCACCACCTCTTGGGCTTCCCCATTTATCCCCTTGACTTTTACCTTACTCTTCTTGACTCACTTGGACACTGCCTCCTCCATAGCCTCTCTTGTGGCTATGAGTTTCCCTTTTATATTCCATCCATTTACCTCATGTGCCTCGCAATGTGATGCGTCTCCTTTCCTTATTTATCATTAGGACTCCAGTACCTGCCCTAGAGTCACTAGTATATATATTGGAGCGCTGCCTGTATACTCCTTTCTCTCTAACCTTGATATACACTATTTCGTGTAGTCAAACCATTCCTTGAGATCCCCTCCCTCATGCCTCACCTCACTGCTTTCTCATCCTCCCCTCTACCAACTCTGGGCCAGTCCCAGTACTACTAGCTTCACTAGGCCGTTCACACTTAACTCCTTAGGGAGGTGCCCAAGTGTAGGAATGAGACACAGTTCTTCATGAACGTGTACCATTGTTACTGGTCGTAACAAAATATCAAGGTTATACCTTAACTGGTGCTACCAAGCCCGAACCCCCTGGAGACTACCCGGTGGTAGTCTAGGTACCAAGCAAGACGAGGTCCATACACCTAGACTCTCTACTCTATAGAGATAGAGAAACCTCTTCCGATGAAGAGCAACGCATCTCTCCACCCCAATCCAATCCCCTGTCTTCCACCTTCTCTCCCATCCCTCACTCCAACTCTCCTCAATCCTCTAGAAGGATTAGTTCTCAACCCAGAACCAGAACCTTTGTTCCTCCTCCTTGTTGAACCACTCCATCTCCCACTCTATCCAGAGCTTCCTCCAGCAGCCACCACCACCAACCTGAGATACAAGTTGACGTCCCCATCCAACCTCCCATCTCAGAAGCCCTCAAGGAAGACTCTTCCCCTGATGACAACAGACAAGCATATGAAAGTTTTATTAAGAGAACTGACCTCCTCCCGGACCCACCCAATGACCCTGAACCAGGAGATGAAGACAACAATGAAGACAACAACAACATGCCCAGAGTTAAAGCTGCCTTACCAGAGGAGTTCTCTGGAGAATCTGCAGATGCAAACCGATGGCTCATGGCTATGGAGGGCTACTTCTCCCTCAACGATATGCTCGGAGACCTCGCGAAGAGTTATATCTTCCTCAATCATATGCAGAAAGGAAGAGGAAAGGCCTTCACAGAAGTGTGGCTTGCCAAAATTAAGGATGGCAGGATACCCCATGGAGAAACCCACTTTGGTGTGATTAAGAACATGTTCACCAACACCTTCACCCCTTATGACACTGCTGCCCAGGCATGAGTGGAACTCTCTTCACTCATACAGGACACAAGAGACTCCAGAGGATTCGAGAAATACGTCTCAAGTTTCTCACTCCTCTCCATACGATCCAAGATCACTGATCTCAATGCCCTACTGGAATGGTACTTGCAAGGACTTGACCCACAGATTGCCACCCAACTCACCATGTCCGGAACTCTGCAAACCGCTATCTCAATGGAGGATGTCTACAAGAAATTGTCTGAAATCGAAGGGAACTATAAGCAGATCTGAAACATCAGGAGAGGACCGAAACCGGCTTACGGAGGTCATGGCCATGCTCGCGATCCCAATGCTATGGATGTTGATAAAATCACCCTCAGTCCTAGCCAATGTCTCAAGTGTATCTGGGAGCATAGGTGTTTTATTTGCAAGAGGAAAGGCTGTTCTATGAAGAATCATCCAGGCTATCAGAAGAATGATGGTCCGTCTACTGGAGTAAGAACCAGAGTGGTGGAGACCCTACCCCCTATTGGGAGACCATCCTCTACCACCTCGGACCTGCTGGATGAATTCATTAAGGACCTTTCGTGTGGGCAAAGTCAGGATGAAATATTGAGGACACTGAGGTCCTTCTTCAATGTGACCCTCAATGAGGAGGGTATCCCCTTAGAGGGACAGGAAGCCACCATGTGGGATGATGAACATGTCCATGTCCTTGAAGCCCAAGAGGAACCCGCATCTGTATCTCTGGCTGGTAACCACTCCGATGGGGGAGATACGAGGAAGACACCGGGTGGTGCCAAGAGCTCCCAAGCGCCGGTGCATTTTTAGGAGGAAGGGCTGAACCAATGGCAGTACCTTCCTTAATGATAGCCCCTGTATTTATTTCTGGATCGAGATTGAATTCTATTTGTATTCCCCTCTCAATCTGGAAACAGGATGGCAAAATTGTTGGCTCACGTGCACTTTTGGATTCTGGAGCTACAGGCTGCTTCATCAATAGGGAAGTGGTCAGACGCCTGGGATTACCCATCACCAGACTATGCCAGCCTATTAAGGCCTGGAATGTGGATGGTACCGAAAACCAATTGGGTATCATCAAGTTCAAAACTATGGTGATTTGTACTACAGAGGAATAAAGGAACAGTGGAACCTTTATATCCTGAACTGTGGCAAGGATGACATCATCCTCAGAATCCCTTGGTTCCAGTCAATCAACCCAGATGTTCACTGGATGGAAGGGCATGTGACGATCATGCCTTCCAGATATCGAGACACTGCAGGCACCAACCCCGAGGTTTTGAAACAGCAATACCTAATGAGGTATCTAGGCATGGACAATGAAAAATGGATAGAATGAGAACTTGCCAAAGGGTTCAGGAAGTGGACACCTGTCCAACATGCTAGGTTCTTTCGTGCCTTTGGAGATATACCAGAGTTTGTATTGAGACAAACTACGCTATCAACGGTGATAGCACAACAACAAGACAAAACAACCACTGCGATTCCCCTGGCCTTTCAGGATTACGAGGATGTCTTTAACAAGAAAGACACAAAGCTACCTTCATCCAGGTAGTACGATCATGCCATAGAATTAAAAGATTCTTTCATACCATGGCATGCCAAGGCCTACCCGCTCAACCTGGCTGAGCAACAGGCTTGTAAGGAATTTGTCAAAGAACACCTGAAGAGCAGCAAGATCACCCTGTCAAAATCCCCCCAAGCTTCACCTTTCTTCTTCATACAGAAGAAAGACGGAAAGCTCCGACCCTGCCAGGATTATCGATACTTGAATCAACATACAATCAAGAACACCTGTTACGGTTAAGGAGGAGACCCCTTATCAATTTCCTTCTTCGTCTCCTCCTCCTCGCCCACCGACTCCAACCCCCTTGTTGGTCACCCCACCACTCCACCTCGACCATCCTGGCACCTCTCTCTTCGCCTCCCTGTTCTCCGACCTCCAGGATTATAACATCCCAACCTCCACGTGGGCCGATCTCTTAGATGAATCCCTCTTCGAGGGATGAGGCTATTTATCATCGGGACGGACACACCACTGCCTCCAGATACTTCCCTCCACCGCCTTCAGGCATCCCCTACCTCCACCGCCCCTTGGGACTCTCCTTTTATCTATTGACTCTTACTGTACTATCCCTGACTCGCACAGACACTGCCTCCTCTATAGCCTCTCTTATGGCTATTCATTTCCCCTTATATCCAGACTGTTTATCTCACATGCCTCGCGACATGATGCATCTCTTTCCTTATATATCCTTTGGACTCTGATACCGGCCCTGGAGTCCTCAGTATATATATTAGGGCACCACCTGTATGCCTTTCTTTCCTTAACCTTAATCTACACTTCTTCATGTGGTCATATCGTTCCTTGAGATCCCCTCCCTCGTGCCTCACCTTGCCTCTGCCTCATCCTCCACTCTTCCAACTCTGGGCCAGCCCCAGTACTGCTAGCCAATGCTAGGCTGTCCACACTTAACTCCCATTCGGAGGTGACCAAGTGTAGGAATGAGACACAGTGCTTCACATGAACGTGTACCATTGTTATGGGTCATAACAAAAGATTAAGGTTATACCTTACCGGTGCTATCTAGCCCGAACCCCCTGGAGACTACCCAGTGGTAGTCTAGGTACCGAGCAAGACGAGGTCCATATGCCTAGACTCTCTACTCTATAGAGATAGAGAAGCCTCTTCTGACAAAGAGCAATGCATCTTCCCTCCCCAACCCAATCCCCCATCCTCCACCTTCTCTCCCATTCCCTACTCTGACTCTCCCCAGTCCTCTAGAAGGATTAGTTCTCAACCCAGAACTGGAACCTTCGCTCCTCCTCCTCGTTGAACTACTCCATCTCCCGCTCTATCCAGAGCCTCCTTCAGTGGCCATCACCACCAACCCGAGATCCAGGTTGACGTCCCCATCCAACCCCCCATCTCTGAGGCCCCCAAGGAGGAATCCTCCCCCGACAACGACGGACAAACATATGAAAGTTTTGTTAGGAGAACTGACCTCCTCCCGGACCCACCCAATGACCCTGAACCCAGAGACAAAGACGACAATGAAGATGACAACATGCCCGGAGTCAAAGCTGCCTTACCAGAGGAGTTCTCTGGAGAGTCTGCAGATGCAAACCGATGGCTCATGGCTATGGAGGGTTACTTCACCCTCAATGATATGCTCAGAGACCTCGCCAAGGCCTACATCTTTCTCAACTGAATGCAGAAAGGACGAGGGAAGGCCTTCACAGAAGCATGGCTTGCCAAAATTAAGGACAGCATGATACCCCATGGACAAACCCACTTTGGCACAATCAAGAAAGCATTCACCAACACCTTCACCCCTTATGACACTGCTGCCCAGGCACAAGTGGAACTCTCTTCACTCGTACAGGACACTAGAGACCCCAGAAGATTTGAGAAATATGTCTCGAACTTCTCGCTCCTCTCCATACGATCCAAGATCACTGATCTTAATGCCCTCTTGGAATGGTACTTGTGGGGACTTGACCCACAGATCGCCACCCAGCTCACCATGTCCGGAACCCTCCAAACTGCTACCTTGATGGAAGACATCTACAAGAAATCATCAGAAATCGAGGGAAACTACAAGTGGATCCAAAATATCAGGAGGGGACCGAAACTGGCTTATGGAAGCCATGGTCATGCTCGCGATCCCAATGCTATGGATATTGATAAAATCACCCTCAGTCCTAGCCAACGTCTCAAGTGTATCCGGGAGCATAGGTGTTTCATTTGCAAGAGGAAAGGCTGTTCTATGAAGAATCATCCAGGCTATCAGAACAATGACGGTCCACCTACCAGAGCCAGAACCAGAGCCATGGAGACCCATCCCCTCATTGGGAGACCATCATCTGCCACCTCGGACCTGCTGGATGAATTCATTAAGGACCTTTCACATGGGCAAAGTCGGAACGAGATTTTGAGGACACTAAGGTCCTCCTTCAACATGACCCTCGATGAAGAGGGTGTCCCTTTGGAGGGACAAGAAGCCGCTATGTGGGACGATGAACATGTCCATGTCCTCGAAGCCCAAGAGGAACCCATATCTGTATCCTTGGCCAGTAACCACCCCAATGGGAAGGATATGAGGGCACCCGGTGGTGCAAAGAGCTCCCAAGCGCTGGCGCATTTTTAGGAGGAAGGACTGAACCAACATCAGTACCTTCCATTACGATAGCCCCTGTATTTATTTCCAGATCGAAATCAAATTCTATTTGTATTCCCCTTTCGATCTGGAAGCAGGATGGCAAAATCGTTGGCTCGTGCACGCTTTTGGATTCTGGAGCTATGGGCTGCTTTATCAATAGGGAAGCAGTCAGACGATTGGAATTGCCTATCGTCAGATTATGCCAGCCTATCAAGGCCTGGAACGCAGATGGTACCAAAAACCAGTCAGGTATCATCAAGTTCAAGACAACGGTCGTCTTGGACTATGGAGGAATAAAGGAACAGCAGGACCTTTATATCCTGAACTGCGGCAAGGATGACATCATCCTCGGAATCCCTTGGTTCTGGTCAATCAATCCAGATGTTCACTGGATGGAAGGATGCGTGACGATCATGCCCTCCAGATATCAAGACACTGTGGGCACCAACCCTGAGGTCTTGAAACAGAGATACCTGATGAGGTATCTAGGCACGGACAATGAAGAACG
Source organism: Boletus subgraveolens (assembly GCA_038092555.1). Taxonomy (NCBI): domain Eukaryota; kingdom Fungi; phylum Basidiomycota; class Agaricomycetes; order Boletales; family Boletaceae; genus Boletus; species Boletus subgraveolens. The sequence continues at coordinate 1,146 of JBBPQP010001012.1, read as the reverse complement.
GATAGAGTGAGAACTTGCTGAAGGGTTCAGGAAGTGGACACCTGTCCAATGTGCTAGGTTCTTTCATGCCTTCAGAGATATACCAGAGTTCATATTGAGACGAACTACGCTATCTACGGCAATAGCACAACAACAAGACAAAATGACCACCACTATTCCCCCAGCCTTCCAAGACTATGAGGACGTCTTCAACAAGAAAGACACGAAATTACCCCCCTCTCGGCAGTATGATCACACAATCGAGTTAAAAGACTCTTTCATACCCTGGGGTGCTAAGGCCTATCCGCTCAACCCTGCTGAGCAACAGGCTTGCAAGGAGTTTGTTGAAGAACATCTGAAGAGTGGCAAAATCACACCGTCGAAATCCCCCCAAGCTTCACCCTTCTTCTTTGTCCAGAAAAAGGACGGGAAGCTCTGACTCTGCCAAGACTACCAGTACTTGAACCAACATACAATCAAAAACACCTACCCTCTCCCCCTCATTTCAGACCTCATAGACAAACTCAAGGGGTCTACAATGTTCACCAAGTTCGACATACAATGGGGGTATAATAATGTTTTGATCAAACCTGAAGACTGGTGGAAGGCAGCCTGCCTCACCCCCCTGGGATTGTTCGAACCTGCCGTCATGTTCTTCGGAATGTGTAACTCCCCCACAACCTTCCAAGCCTTCATGAATGATATCTTTGGAGATTATATTGTGGAAGGATGGCTTATTATTTATATAGATGATCTTCTCATCCACTCAGCGGATGCAAAGCTGCATGAGGAACGGACCCGGAAGGTCCTCCAATGCTTCCGGGAACATGAAATGTTCCTCAAACTGGAAAAGTGCACCTTTGCCACACCCGAAGTGGAGTACTTGGGAATGATTGTCAGCAAAGACGGAGCGAAAATGGACCCAGCCAAACTCAAGGTGATTGACGAATGGCAAACCCCCGTGGATGTGAAGGATGTTCGGTCCTTCTTGGGATTCTGCAACTTTTACTGCAGATTCATCCCCTCCTTCTTGGCCATCGCCCGTCCCCTCGTCGAGCTCACCTTGAAATCCCAACCTTGGCACTGGGACGCCCCTCAGGAATCCGCCTTTTGAGCCCTACAACGGGCCTTTACCTCAAAGCCCGTCCTGGCATTCCCCGACCCCTC
>JBBPQP010001011.1:0-14253 GCA_038092555.1 Boletus subgraveolens | reverse complement strand
TGTCCTTGATACATATTCGAGAGGTGCCCTTTGGTCCAACTGAGGCTTGGAATGGCAACGACGCTGCTGCGGTACCAGAGTCGGGAAGAAGTTCGTATCGTCCATGCATCCTGGGCCCCACTCGTTGCGGTTGGAATAACTATCGCGTTGCCTCCATAGATGAGAAATCTAACGACGTTATTCTGTGATAGAAGGATTGGGGTCGCGCGCGGAGTACGCAAAGCCTACTGATTTCAGTTGAACAGTGATGTAAAAGAGATCTTGAAGGGACGAAAGTAACGTGAAGAAGAGACGACAAAAATGGAAGACGACGGCGATGGCGATGGCGAATTAGATGGTTATGATTATTCACTAGGTGCAAGAATTGCTTTGATTAGTAACCTGAAATCCTCAATTACTTGCTCTCGATGAGATTGCAATAACTGACGCAAACGGCATGATATCTGGATGACGAGTGTGAGGACCGACTTGCGAAAGTAAATAAATGACTTTGCCCTTCAGATGGATCAAATTTGCGACATTGCGGAGCTGGGCGACACCCCAATCGTGATCGAGGCTAGACAGAGTACTGACCGGCGTGGGCCGTTGTGTTTGCAATACGACCGGTCCATTGTATAACTCTGACAATATAAGATGGCGGCTGACCTGACCGGTCGACCTGTGGCCATCGTTCTGTCGCAAGTTTACCTCGTCCCCCAGGCCAGTGTCTTCAGCCCACCATGTCCACCGAGCCTCGCCGCGAAGTTAATCCCTTCGAGTCGCCCATCAAGCCCATAGCATCTTCTGCACCAACGACGACGCCGGAAACCAAAGCTCGACAACCCGACGTCCTTGCCACCGCGGACCTTTTGCTTGAACAGCTGAAGGAACTCGAGAACCTCTGTTCGACCGTCGAGGAACGTGTCCAGCGCAAGCGTCAGGCTCTGAAGGAACTCGAGTACCTCATTTTGGGTTCGAATACCGCCGACGGGTCACCACGTAGCCCTGTTTGTCCCACCAACACACCAATTAGCTCCCGCCTGCGCGCTGTGTCCCCGCGTCTTCGAGGACTGTTTGACCTGCATGGACCGGGGCAGGTGAACCTCGACGCGATGCAAAGCTGCCTGGACTATTCCCCGGAAACCCGAGTGGAAGATAACCTCTCCACGCGGGAGGATCCTGTACATTCAGAGGAGTGGGTAGACGATGACGAAGAAGGCCTGCTCTCTCCATTCGACGACAAGTACGCACTTCAGCAGAGCCCGCGAAAGGTGGAGAAGGAGTCGCCTGCGACACCGCGCGAGGGGGCCGGCGAGGTCTTGGAGTCGAAGATTCCGAGGAAGGTTTATGTTCGGAGACAGGTTTCGGTGTCGAGAAGGCAGACGGGTCGATCGTCTGGCGCTGTGGCGCGAAGTAGCTCGCACCGGCGTCGCTCGAGTGTACGCGGCGTCAAAATCACGAACATTGCCTCTGATATCACGTCCAAGGGAACGATGCGTCGAGGTTCGTGGAAACGGAGCATCACGGAGAACGCAAAGACGAGAGGTGGAGTGAAGCTTTCAACGTCCGCCATGATCGAGAACGAGAGTCACGGTGGGAAAGACGTCGGCCGTAGGAAGGAAAAGAGGAAAGGGCTGTGGTCGATCTATTCGGTGTGCTCAGAACTTGGTCTGAGTGGGGCCCGTCATGCCGTTTGAGCGATGTCGATGCGCCGCGGGATGGCACTAGCTCGGTCTCGTGTAAGAGATTCAGTCAGTGGGTACTGAGTAGCTCCGTAACCGCCTTCACTTCTCATTATGTAACATTGTCCATTCTCCTATCCATTTATGTAAGTATCGAGCGCCACTTGTCGTCCGACGTCGATGAGGTGGGTTCTTGCTGTATGAGTATAGCTAATATCTATTTTGTTGGACCGTCATGCATTCATGGCCCCGGGGATCAGATCCTCACTGGCAGAGCCCGCCGCCACCGGGCTGTGTCCTTGATCATTTATTACTAGCTAATTTCAACTTCAAGGTCCCACGATATCCTTTAACGGATGCTAGGACTATAACATGGGTTGGTTCTTACCGTCCAACCAACTCTTTGGACCTCGGTATATCTGCCAAACCTTTTCGAGTCTGTTTCAAAATTCAGCTCAATCACAGACTGGCAACTCCCCAAGCATCTGATGCCCGTGGACAGCAATTTGGTGCGACTGTGCAGCCAGTTGATGGTACCTCGCTACCTGATGCCCGCAAAAAATCGTGGCCTGTTCATCTCTCAATATCATAGCCTCCTGTCTACTTACAGTAAATGACTTCACCACATACGAATGGCTCGTCCGCTTATAGAAAGTCAGTCTGAGCTTTTGAAGAGCTCATCCCGCCAAGAAGCTCGGTGCATTCAACGGTATGACCGTCCCGACTAATCGAGATGTTTTCTGATCGCATAGCCCCTCACCAACTTAAAACTCCCAGTGTACATGTTGAAAGCTACCCTGCAAAGGCCCAACCCAACCCGCATCCGGGAACTTGATACCACTGATAATGAGGTATGTAATTTCTGGGATCTAGCACGGCTTTCCGCTTCATCCATGACATCCAGTATTGTCCCCACGCCGATCGGAACGTGAGTTAGCTGACCGTCACACCGTCCAAGTTCTAAATTTTTCTGGCTTCATTAGAAACGGACCCTATGTATGTGCCCACTACTTGTCTTATTATTTGTGTTAGTTCTGACGGCATGATATGTAGGTCGTTGGATACACTCTCTGCTTCGGCCTTATGGGTGCCCTTGCCGTCCAGGCCTGTTTGTATCCTACCACTGTGTCTTCGCATCCATTATCAACTCACTATTTTCAGATATCTATTTTACTAGATTCACAGATGATCGGAGAGCCATCAAGACACTAGGTGATTAAAGTGGTTATTCCTCACTCAGCTTCAACTGTTCCCCCCTCAGTAACGGTTGTTCTGCTACTGGAAACATTGATGACCGCGATTGTATTTTCCGGGTTTTGGACTTCGACAACCTCCCAAGATTTCCCGACCAATTATACTGGTACATACATACCGGTGTCATCATTGATAATCTTAGCACCCATCGCAGGACTGGGTGAGTAACAGATCGGTTCAAATAGATGAGTGGCTGATCTAGAGAAGTGACTACACTGACTCAGGGCTTCTATTGTTGGAGAATATCGACCCTTCGAAATTCCCGCTTGATTCCACTTCCTATCATGATGGTGATACATGAGATCCGCTGAACTGGGGCCACCTCGAGGGTACTAAGTGTGCCTTTTCAGATGTCCCTACTTCAATTCGCCAGTATTATACTTCTTGCTTTAGCTGTAAGTCAAGCTTACTCTATGATCGTTACTATCTAACTAGACTCTTCCACAGGATGATCTTTTCCCTTCAACCGATGTCATCGTCGATCCATCCCTCCGAATATTCCCACCGCAGCAGCTCTCTCCATGGCTGCCAGTGAGTCCACAGCTTATTGTTTCAGGCCATCTAGAACACGGACGTCTGGCAGATCTGGCTCGGAAGTAGTCTCGTGTGTGATTTGGCGATTACAATCTGCATGATACTAAGCGTGCGTCCCCTTGTGCTCTCTTCTCCGCATCCATCGCCCATGCCACACAGCTCCGTCCTTCCAATTCTCACTTCAGTAGCAACAAGTCCACCCTAGTCAAGTTAACGAGGCTGACGATAGAGACTGGCCTTGTGACGACCATAGCTGCGCTGCTGGAGCTCATTCTTGGAGTTGCTTTTCAACAACAAATGTATCACATTGCTGTGTAAGTCTTCCCACAAGAGGTCACAGCGCCCTTGCTGATAGCTGACTAGGTTTTACATCATATCGAAACTGTGCGCTGTCAACACCCGACCATTGTCACCAGTGCTGATGGACATATAGCTATGCAAACTGTCTACTGGCATCCTTGAACTTCCGACTTGTTCTTAGAAGTCAGTCCGATCCAAACCTGACCGCCATCGTCTGGGACAATGTGCCATCAAATACACAATCAAGACAATCAGTTTACCAACCACCTCATGTCGTACAAATCCTGTCCCGGGTAGAATCAGATATTGAGCTAAATGAGGTGCGCCCTTCCACCAAAGATCCGGTCATTCCTTGGTTCGTGTGGATTCGTGTAGACCCGTCCGAGAAAGGATGTTGCTATTGAAGCTCGGGCATCTGCGGTTCGTCAATTCAATCTCGCGGAAGCGCCGAAATTGATTTTACGAAGGCGTATGGATTCCGTGACAGGTCAACACCAGCGTAATCTAGGATGATAAGTACCAATGCAGCGAGAAATTTCTATCTGCTTAGAAATCCGTGGGCTCGCAAATTTGAGAAACCACTGAGATCGTATAAGATAGATAACTGATTTTAGTGGTTGTTGGTGTCATTCAGTCCTCGAGCTGTGATGTGGGTGCCAGCAGTGTCTTTCGTAGGTCTACTATCCCGCTTTGTGTTGTGTTTCCTTCTTGCCACCGTCATGATCGAAAAGGAAACCTTTCTTGAACGCTCAACCTAAATAGCGAAGTTAATAACTCTGCCTTTGGAATTTGCGAGGTCTCGTAACGTCCAGTGACATCCCGATCGTGGTCGGGAATAGGATGTTGTCAGCGGCATGCCATCTCGACTCCTGGGGTACCTGAGCTCCTTCTAGTCTCCGTTCTTACGCTGGCCACGTTCTTCAACGATGAAGGATACTCACCCTCGTTTATGTAATTATTCGGGACTCGAGAGAAACTTTGGGATGTCTATTCGTTGTTAAGATATGATACCTGATGCTACCGATGGCGTAGAAGGTACTGTAGCCTCGATAAGTATCCCGGAGGGGATTCCCTCGTTGCGAAATTCGTATACACGGCGTGTGAAGATACTGGCGGAGTGGCGAAGTAGCCTACTTGGAGAAAAAATCTTCGGTCGTCGAGGACACTCCATCAGCAATGCGGTCGCCGCGAGTGAGGATGAGTTGGGCCTCGATGATGGTATGCTCCAAAAGTGTGTTTTCAATCACCTGGCGAAATGTCAAGCGGGATGACGACGTGCTAGTGGGACAAGCTGTGTAGTTGTCCTCTGACCCCGTGGCTTTGCGACGCCGAAATGCCACATTTGAATGTTCTGTTCTGTTCCCCCGCCGGGCCAAAGTACATTGACGTGCACATCAAGTTCGTCCTCGGGCGTAGGTCTAGTGAGTTTACTCGCTTGGGGATAGGATCCACAACGCATTTGCAATCCGCCCACCGAATACCGTAATCCTTCTAAAGGTAGCCCTTCGTCCAGCTGACACTCTCGGAGCGGTTGGCAGTCGATATGTCGGGGATACTAATACGATGACGACGGCAACAACTATGGTCGTCACTGACGTCGAATCGAAGAGGGGGAGGTGGAGTTCCACGAAGGAGGTGTCCTTGATGTTCACGAAACGCTCTTTCGACGGATCGACGCGCCCCCAGGCAACAACATTGATGCAATTTTCGAACACAGGGGGAAGCCCATTGTGGCAGTGGATCTCCTGCTCGGGACTCTGCTTTGCTGACTTAAAGAGAAACTACTAGTGTCCTTCTGCCTGGGCTATTCTCCAGAAACCCAAGTAGAGGATAACTTCTCCACGCGCGAGGATCCTGGACACTCAGAGGAGTAGGTGGACGACGACGAAGAAGCCCTGCTCTCTCAATTCGACGTCAAGAACGCGCTTCAGTAAAGAAAGGTGAGAAGGATTTGCCTGCGATATCGCGCGAAGGGGCCGGTGAGGTCTTGGAGTGGAGGATCCCGAAGAAGGTTTATGTTCGGAGAGAAGTCTCGGTGGTGAGAAGGCCAACAAGTCGATCATCAAACACTGTGACACGAAGTAGCTCGCACCGGCGTCGCTCGAGTGTACGCAGCGTCAAAGCCACGAAAATTGCCTCCTGAGCTCACACCCAAGGGGACGATGCGTCGAGGGTCGTGGAAACGGAGCATCACGGAGAATGCAAAGACACGAGGTGGAGTAAACGTTTCGTCGGCCTTTGAGAACGAGAGTGGGAAAGACATCGGTCGTAAGAAGGAAAAGAGGAAGGGGCTGTGGTTAATCTATTCGGTGTGCTCAGAACTTGGTCTGAGTGGGACCATCATGCCGTTTGAGCGATGCGCCGTGGGATTGCACCAGCTCGGTCTCTAATAAGAGACGGTCAGCGTAATCGTACGTACCTTCACTCGTCTTCCCCTACGAATGCATGTCGTCTCCTTGCCCATTCTTGTATCCATTGATTTTGAGGTAATTAGTGATATATCAAGCGCAAAATACGGGCTTCCCGGAGAGTCGTCTGACGTCGATGAGCAGGTGGTTTTGGGCCCTCACCAACATCAACGGTATGTACGGAAACCTGATCCAGCTTTTGTTAACGCTCGTTGGCGTTGTTTATTTTCCCCATTTGACTTGATGACTTCCGCTTTCTGCCTGATTTCCTTTTTTGCTAGCCATCCTCCAATCATAACTCTCAAAGCCTTTGTAGAGTCGTCAAGCGATAACGTCACACATTATCTTTACAGATAAGTTGCTGTATGAGTACAGCAATTAAACAATCAAATATCCATTTTTTGGGCCGTCCATCAGACAGGGCCCGCCGCCACCAGGGCTGTGCCCTCTCGCAGTCCTTTGTCACCTTTTACCTCAACGTTGAGGGAGATTGAGGCCTTGAGGCCTCTCAGGGGCCCATCTGGGTAGTGGTCCCCGACTGGTCCTGACGCATCGGCTACTGTCGGCTAACGTCGCCAGCCGTTTCACTGATCCGGACCTCAACATTCAACTTCGGAGCTGATTGTCCTCAAACTCTGCATCATGGTGGCGTGGATGCTAATGACCAAGTACAAGGCGATATCCTTCAAGGAACCACTGAATGCTAGGACTATAACATGGGTTAATTCCAGCAAATTCTTTGGACCTTGGCCTCTGCCGAGCCTTTCCGGCTTTAATTGTACCCGGACTTCAGTCCAATCACACAGTTCCTCAAGTGTCTGGATCCCGTGGACAGCAATCTGACGTAGCTGGGCAGGTACCTTGCTATGTGATGCCCGGAAAAACACCGCGGTGGTCTGTTTATCTCCCAATATCATAGCCTCCTGTCTACTTACAGTACTGATGACTCACCCGCTTATAGAAAGTCAATCTGAACTTTGAAGAGATCAACCGGCCAGGAACCTCGGTGGATTCAACATACCGTCCCGACTAACCGATATTTTCTGATCGTATAGCCCTCCACCGACTTAAAAATCCCCGCGTATATGTTGAGAGCCACTCTGCAAAGGCCCAACCGACCCGCATCCAAGAGCTTGATACTACTGATAATGGGGTATGTAATTTCTAGGATCTGGCACAAGTTTCCGCTTAATTTACGATATTCAGTACTACCCCGTTGAGCGAAACGTGAGTTAGCTACCCTCACGTCGTCCAAGTTCTGAATCTTCCGACTTCATCAGAAAGGGACCTTTTGTATGTGCATACTACTACTCTTATTATTTGCGTTTGTTCTTACCGCGTGATACGTAGATCATTGGATACACTCTCTGCTTCGGCCTTATGGGAGCCCTTGCTGTCCAGGCCTGTTTGTATCCCCTATGTTTTCGTATCTACTATCCACTCACTGCCCTCAGACATCTACTTTACTAGATTCACAGACGACCGGAGAGCCATCAAGATACTAGGTAATTATAGTGGTTCTTTCTCAAGGAGTTGCAACCAATCCCCCCCAGTAACAGCGGTTCTTCTACTGGAAACATTGATGACCGCGTTTATATTTTTTGGGTTTTGGGTTTCGACAACAACGTCCCAAGACTTTTCAATTAATTCTATCGATCCATTGTCCTCATACGTGACTTTAGCACCTATCGCCGGACTGGGTGAGTAATAGATCGGCTCGAATAGATGGGTGGCTGATCGAGAGAAGTGACTGCGTTGACTCAGGGCTTCTATTGTTGGAGAATATCAACCCTTCGGCAATCCCGCCTGATCCCACTTCCTATCATGATGGTGATACATGGGATCCACTGACTTGGGGCTACGTCGAAGGTACTAAATGTGTATTTGTTAGGTGTCCGTACTTCAACTCGCCAGTATGATATACCTTGCTATGACTGTAAGTCAAGCTTACTCTGTAATTACTACTATCTAACTGGAGCTTTCCACAGGAAGGGCTGTTCCCTTCAACTGCAAACCTCACAATTATATCCTCCCAAGTCTCACAAGTCTCCTACCAGCTCTCCCCATGGCTACCGGTAAGTCCACAACTTATTGTTTTGAGCCACATCTGGGACACGGATGCCCGGCAGATCTGGCTCGGAAGTAGTCTTGTGTGTGATTTGGCGATTACAATCTACATGATAATAAGCGTGCGTCCGCTTGTGCTCTCTTCTCCGGATCTACCCCCCACCCCACACAGCTCCATCCTTCCAATTCTCACTTCAGAAGCAACAAGTCCACTCTAGTCAAGTTAACGAGGTTGACCATAGAAACCGGTCTCATTACGACTATAGCTGCGCTCCTGGAGCTCATTCTTGGGGTCGTTTTTCAACGACAAATGTATCACATTGCTGTGTACGTCTTCCCAGGAGCGGTTACAGCATCCTCGCTGATACCTGGTTAGGTTCTATGCTGTATCGAAACTGTGCGCCGTCACCACCCGGCCATTGTCGTCAGTGCTGATGTCCATACAGCTATGCAAATTGTCTACTAGCATCCTTGAACTTCCGACTTGTTCTGAGAAGCCAGTCCGATCCAAACCTGACCGCCATTGTCTGGGACGCCATGGCATCGGATACACAATCGAAACAGTCAATTTATTAACCATCACATGTCGTGCAAATCATAGCCCGGGGAGAATCAAGTATTGAGCTGAACGAGGTGTGTCCTTCCACCAACGATCCGGATGTTCCTTGATTTGTGTGGGTTGTGTAGACCTGTCCGAGAAAGAATATTTCTATTGAGGATCAGACATGTGGATTTTGTCCACTCAATCTCGCAGAAGCGCAGAGATTGATTTTACGAAGACATCGGCCAACACGGGTGTAATCTAAGATGATACCGATGCAGTCAGAAATCTCTATCCGTCCGGAGGACCGCGGGCCTGCAAATTTGAGAAGCCACTGGGGTTGTATAAGATAGATAGCTGATCTTGGTAGTTACTGCTGTCATTCAGTCCTAGAACTGCGAAATAGGCGCCAACAGTGTCTTTCGTAGGTCTATTGTCTCGCTTTGTGTTGTGTTCCTTTTTTGCCACCGTCATGATCGAAAAGGAAACCTTTCCTGAACGCTCAACCTGAATGGTTAAGTTAACAAAACTGCCTTTAGAATTTGGAAAGTTTCGGAACGCCCAGTAATACCCAAGGTGTTGTTGGCGACATTCTGATGGGGTGGGTACTCGAGCACCTTATAGCCCCCCGTTTTTACGCTGGTCACGGTCTTCGGCGATGAAATATACTCGCGCTCGTTTAGAGAGAAACCTTGGCAACGACAGACATATCTAATGGTTGTCAAGATGTGATGTGTCCCGGAGGGTATTCCCTCGTCACTAAATTCCAATACACGACACGCAAAGATGCTGGCGGAGCGGCAAAGTAGATTTGGAGAAAAGTCTTCGGTTGTTGAGGACGTTCCATCAGCAATGAACGACGTTATGCTGCGATAGAAGGATTGTCGGATCAATGGGTTTCGCGCGCAGTACGCAAAGCCTGTTGATTTCAGTTGAATGGGGATGTAGAAGAGAGAAAGGGACGAAAGAAGAGACGACAGGAAAGAACGACGATAGCGAGTTAGATGGTTATGATGATTAGTAACCTGAAATCCTCGGCTACTTGCTCCCAATGAGATTGTAATCACTGACGCAAACATCATGATATCTGGATGACGAATGTAAGGACCAACTGGCAAAAGTAAGTAAATGACTTTGCCCTTCAGATGGGTCAAATTTGCGACATTGCTGAGCTGGGTGACACCCCGACCGTGACCGAAACAAGTCTGGTACTGACCAGTGTGGGCCGTCGCGTTTGCAATACAACCAGTCCAAGGTATAACTCTGACAATATAAGAAGGTGGCTGGCCTGACCTGTGACCATCATTCCGTCGCAAATTTACCTCATCCCCCAGGCCGGTGTCTTCAGCCCACCATACCCACCCGACTTCGCTGCGAAGTTAATCCCTTCGAATCGCCCATCAAGCCCACAGCATTTCAGCGCCAACAGCGACGAGTCGGAAATCCAAACTCAACAACCCGACGTTCTTGTCACCGCGGACTTTTTGCTTGAACAACTGAAGGAACTCGAGCACCTCATTTTGGGTTCGAATACCGACGGATCACCACGTAGCTCTGTTTGCCCCGCCAACACACCAATTAGCTCTCGCCTGCGTGCTTTGTCCCCGCGTCTTCGAGGACGGTTTGACCTGCATGGACCAGGGCAGGTGAACCTCGACGCGAAGCGAAGCTGCCTGGACTATTCTCCGGAAACCCAAGTAGAAGATAACCTCTCCACGCGCGAGGATCTTGGACATTCGGAGTGGGTGGACGATATGAAGAAGCCTTACTTTCCCCATTTGACGACAAGTACGCGCTTCAGCAGTGCCCGCGAAAGGTGGAGAAAAATATTTGCCTGCGATATCGCGCGAGGGGGCCGGCGAGGTCTTGGAGTCGAGGATCCCGAGGAAGATTTATGTTCGGAGACAGGTTTCGGTATCGAGAAGGCCGACGGATCGATCGTCTGGCACTGTGACGCAAAGTACCTCACACCGGCGTCGCTCGAGTGTACGCAGCGTCAAAGCCACCAACATTGCCTCTGGGCCCACACCCAAGGGGACGATGGGCCGAGGTTCGTGGAAACGGAGCATCACGGAGAATGCAAAGACACGAGGTGGAGTAAACGTTTCGTCGGCCTTCGAGAACGAGAGTGGGAAAGACATCGGTCGTAAGAAGGAAAAGAAGAAAGGGCTGTGGTCGATCTATTCGGTGCGCTCAGAACTTATCATGCCGTTTGAGCGATGCGCTGTGGGATTGCACCAGCTCGGTCTCTAGTAAGAGACGGTCAGTGTAATCGTACGCACCAGCCCCAGTGGGTAGCTCCGTCACTACCTTCGCTCGTCTTCTCCTTGCTCATTCTCGTATCCATTGATTTTGAGTTATGTAATATACCGAGCGCAAACTCCGGGTTTCCGAGTCCGTCTGACTTCGATGAGGTGGTGGGTTCTCGCTGTATGAGCATGGCAAATATCCATTTTCTTGGATCGTCCGAATCAGAATGTATCAGAGCCCGCCGCCACTGGGGCTGTGCCCTTGGGTCACTTTATTATAATTACCTCAACCTCGGAGTTGATTGTCTTGAAACTCCGCATGTTGGCGTGAATGCCAATGGCCAAATACTTGAAGGCGATATCCTTCAAGGAACCAAATTTCAACGGACGGTAGGACTAATATAACATGGGTTAGTTCCAGCCAACTCTTTGGACCTTGGCACACGCATATGCCGAACCCTTCCGGCTTGTACCTGGAGTTCTAGACGGAGTCTGTTTCATTTCAACCACACATCTCCCAAAGCGTCTGAACCCCCGTGTGGACAGCAATCTGATGGCAACTTAGCAGCCAGTTGATAGTACCTCGCTACCTGATGACCGCAAAAAAAACCGTGGTTTGTTTATCTCCCAATATGATAGGCTACCTCCTGTCTACTTACAGTAAATGACCTCACCACTGGCCACATATGAATGGCTCGTCTGCGTATAGAAAGTCAATCTGAGCTTTGAAGAGCCCAGCTCACCAAGAAACTGGGTGCATTCAACGTGCCGTTCCGACTTATCGAGATATTTTCTGATCGCATAGCCCCCCACCAGCTTAAAAACCCTCGTATATGTATTTGAAAGCTACTCAGAGCTGCAAAGGCCCAACCAACCCGTATTAAGGAAGTCGATACTACTGACAATGAGGTATGTGATTTCTAGGATCAACCGTAACGTTCTGCTTCATCCATGACATTCAGTACGATCGAATTGTGAGTTGGCCAACCATCACGCCGTCCAAGTTCTAAATTTTCCGGCTTCATCAGAAACGGACCCTATGTATGTGCCTACTACTTGACTTATTATTGGTATTGAGTTGTGACGGCATGATGTGTAGGTTGTTGGATACACTCTCTGCTTCGGCCTTATGGGAACCCTCGCTGTCCAGGCCTGTTTGTATCCCGTTATGTTTTCACACCCACTACTAATCGACTCACTATTTTCAGATATCTACTTTACTAGATTTACAGATGACCGGAGAGCCATTAAGACACTGGGTGATTGAAATGGTTTTTCCTCATGGAGCTGCAGCTAATCCCCCTTCAGTAACAGTTGTTCTGCCACTGGAAACGTTGATGACTGCGTTTGTATTTTCCGGGTTTTGGCTTTCGGCAACAACTCCCTTCGGAATTTCTAATCCTTATATCGGTCAATCCATGCCGGTGGACATTTTCATGATCTTGGCACCCATCGCCGGACTGGGTGAGTAACAGATCCGTTCAAATAGATCAGTGGCTGATCGAAAGTAGTGACTACATTTACTCAGGACTTCTATTGTTGAAGAATATCGACCCTTCGGCAATCCCGCCTGATCCCACTTCCTATCATGATGGTGATACACAGGATCCGCTTAGTTGGGGCCACATTGAGAGTACCGAGTGTGCATTCTTTAGGTGTCCCTACTTCAACTCGCCAGTATCATATATCTTGCTTGGACTGTAAGTCAAGCCTATTCAGTAATTACCACTCCTAACCAGACTTTTCCACAGCAAGGTCTTTTCCCTTAACAGAAAGCGGCAACTATAACCCATCCTTACAACAATTCCAAATATCAGCGAAGCTTTCCCCATGGCTGCCGGTGAGTACACAGCTTATAGTTCGGGCCATCTAGAACCTAGGTATCTGGCAGATCTGGCTCGGAAGTAGTCTTATGTGTGATTTGGAGATTACGATCTGTATGCTACTGAGTGTGCGTCTGCTTGTGCTCTCTGCTCCGCATCCATCGCCAATGCCACACAGCTCCGTCCTTCCAAGTCTCACTTCAGAAGCAACAAGTCCACCCTGGTCAAGTTAACGAGGTTCACCATAGAAACCGGCCTTGTGACGACTATTGCCGCATTCCTGGAGCTCATTCTTGGAATCGTTTTTCTGCACCAAATGTATCACATTGTTGTGTAAGTCTTCCTTGAAACGATCATAGTGTCCTTGCTCATACCTGGCTAGGTTTTATACCGTATCGAAACTGTACGTTGTCAACACCCGATTATTGTCATCAATGCTAATAGACATACAGCTATGCAAACTGTCTACTAACAACTTTGAACTTTCGGCTTGTTCTCAGAAGCCAGTCTGATCCGAACCAGACGGCTATTGTCTGGGACGACGTCCCATCGAATACACAATCAAGAGAACCAGTTTACCAACGATCACATGTCGTGCAAATCCTGACCCAGGTAGAAACAGACGTCGACATGGGTATCGAGCTGAACGAGGTGTGTCCTCCCCTCAAGATCCAGTCGGTTTTCGACTCATGTAGGTTTGCGTAGACCGGTCCGAGAAAGAATGGTTCTGTCGGTTCTGTCGAGGGTTATACATGTAAGTTCATCGACTCATTCTCGCGGAAGCGCTGAAATTGATTTTACGAAGATGCATGAGCTTTCTAATAGGTCAATAGGGGTGTAAACTATCAGAGGAATACCAAACGAAAATCGGACTCATAGTACATCCAGGTGTATGTACACTATCTTCAGAAAGTATATATGATATCACGAATTTGGGAAACTATGGCGTTCTATGTGTCGGCTGGTATGGAGAGATACTGGTGGCTTGAAGTCATTTGCCGCTGCTGCTAGTAAGTGGAAGATCACCGGGAGTCGCAGCTCTCTCTCTCTGAAATCTCCTCTCTTTCTATGATTGCCTTTTCTCCCTGCCATCGCGGCAGTGAACGTCTACCAAGTATAGGTAGGTTGACGAACACAACCTGAGGAATCTTCGAAGTTGCGGGGCCTTCGGTGATACACTTACGATAACAGAGGTTAGACCGTTGTTAGTAGCTTCAGAATATTATCGAGACCAGGCACTTGAGCTCCTCAAACGTTGGGTACTATGTTGCCCGACAATGGAATATGGCTCTACCCAGGTGTTGAGAAAGAACATTAGCGATAGCCTACAGCCTGCGAAGTCTGGCCTCTAGTATGAGCACGATGTGAATGGGCGAAAAAGCCACACAGGCTTTTTCCGGCCCCAAACTGGACTTG